>MU190851.1:16027-40023 GCA_016904865.1 Pissodes strobi
CGGTAGACTGGTGCCAGTCTACAGCGGAGAGCTAGGTAATTTAAGTTAATTTAAAATTTGTTTACGGTCCGGCGTATAGAGTGAGATTTCAAAAATAGCGGTTTGTTTTTGGTGGATTTCTGAGTAAAATGTCTAGTCGAAAATCGAAATATTTGTTCAGTAGTTGATTGTGAAAGACGAATGGCAGACAATATATCGCTCTTTAGGTGCCCAAAAGGGTAGGTATGTATTAGTTTATTATAAGCTTTTATTTAACTTCACTTGTATGTTTGGGTCAAATCTTACAAGTAAAATTTGTCCTACTTCCCATCAATGTTCAATATTAATATCGATTTATAGTGAGTACAATAGAGTATGTAATAAAAAAAAACTTGCAGGTGTCGAGCCTGGAAAAGTGCCTTAGAATTTATAGGATCCCACAAATATGCGAATGATACACCAATGTAATGTCATAGCCGTATTAGAATGTGTGGTTTGCATTTTAATGAAAACAGTTTTGCAAATTCTTCTAGGAGCTGTATACATTCATATGCTGTTACATCAACCGTGTTACCAACTAAAAAAGGTAACTTTTAATCAGATTTTGTGCATTTGCAAAATAATGTAAGATGGGTGCAAATATAGGTTTATCTAAAAGTCTATTACTTTAAATTTTGTGCTAATTAGCTATTGTGGTAAAATTAACGAAATATAGAAATTGCTAAAATGTAGACAAAATAATTTGCAAAACTATGATGTAGTTCATCTTCAAAATAAATTAAAATAAAGAATTTTGCAGGGGGTATTCAATTTCATTCTTGAAGTAAACAATAATATATTTTACAATTTTTATTTAAATATGCAATCGTATTTACCGTATTTTTTTAAAAGTATGCTGAATAAAGCAGGACGCCCACAGAATCGGCACAGACCGGCTCGCACGGCCAGCACTGCCGGCATAAGTTGCTATATCTACGTTATTAAACGAGATGCCTTTCCGCGCTAGTTCGATTAAATGGGCGCTGCCTCGTTTAATAACGTAGATAGCAACTTATGCCGGCCGTGCTGGCCGTGCCGGGCCGGTCTGTGCCGATTCAGTGGGCGTCCTGCTTAAGGCCTTTACCTTTTCATTTTTTTTTGTGACTTCACAAAATATATTTTTCAAAATTTTAATGAAAACATATTTTATTATTTAAATTCCTCCATTTATTACTTACTAAGCGGGAAATTTTACTCTATGTTCCCAATAGCGCTTTGACCAAAGCAAATCGCGTCAAACTCGGCTCTTATTGCCTCAATACCCCCTACATTTTTTTACCGTCGCGTTGCGTCCTTGGCTCGCCTTTGATATGACGATTTCATTGAATTGGCGCTTAGTGTACCAACTTATATTTTTAATTCTGTAAACTTTGTTAGTGGTCATAATTTCAAGAACTGTTTAACGGATTGATATGAAATTTTGAATATGGCTTATATTTATGAAGTATTTTGAATAGGTAATAGAAATTTGATTGTTTTTTTTTAAAATGAGTCTATGCTCATGAGCATTGTTGTATTAAATGACGTTCAATACCAATAACGTCAAATCTTACGTCATTGTCCAATGATCACGAAAAGATTAATGGTCCTAAATATTGTTGTATTTCTAAAGGTTTTTAATTTTGTTAAAAATTACAAAGCGGCCAGAGCAAGCCTTTATCATTACTATGAAAATATCTACACAGAATAAACAACAACAAAATATATTCTTGTTAACTTTGACAATAATTAGTTGTTTTTTAATATATCACACAATGAAGACAAATAAATATAAATCCAGAAGATCCCGTGGCATACAAAAATTTCTTAAAGCTGGATGCAATCCAATTTATTTTCCACTAAATTTAATAAGCAAGACATACAAAAGCAAAATACTTTCATGAGAGATTCAATTAGCCGCAGGCACGGTATAAATAAGTATGCGTTAGGTTCACTGGAGACAAATTTCCAAACTTGCGGATAAATTGGCAATATCACTTTCATTCCATTGCATATTTCACTTTTCGCATGGCCCTCCGCTCGCTTCGCTCGCTACGGGGGCTCAAGAAAAGGACACTAACCAGGTGCTAACCCAAACTAACCCAAGACATACCCAAAAACAAGAAAAAATCAATTTAGAAATATATCCTTGGGTTTGAACTCGGGTCGCCGAAGTGAAGACTAACCATGCAGACCCCTAGACCATCAGGGCACATACAAACGACTGGTTGCACCGCGAAAACATGGCGCGCACGCAGGAACGAAAGTGACATTGTCAATTTATCCGCAAATTTTGGCGACGGGGCGATCTGGATCAATCTGGTTCGTGGCCACCGAGGCCCCGCTACGAGAGACAGAGTGTGCAAACGCCCTGAGATTGTGTACTTTCGCGTCGCGTTGTCTTATAATAACCGAGAAAAGCGCATCAGCGAATACTTTTTGAATCACTCCCCACAGACTGCTCGCTGCTGCAGGTAGAGTATTTTTTACCGTGCTGCGGCTTTTGCGTAGTAGCGTCTTCTGACAGCGATCTGTTTTGATCTTTTCTTGTCGGTTCCACGACGCGACCCGACGTTGGCCGAATCGGCAGAATTACCCATGTGTTCGCGGTACGCTAGATCTCTTGTAACCGTCTGATAGGTCAGTGGTTCAATAGTGTGTTTGTGCTGTGTTGCTGGTTCGACCCCCGTCAGTGCCAAGTTATTTTTTTATTATTATTTCGGTTATTTGTAAAGTTTTTTTTCCTTGATTTTGGGTATGCCTTGGGTTAGATTTGGGTTAGCACCTGGTTAGTTTCCTTTTCTTGAGCCCCCGTAGCGAGCGCAGCGAGCGGAGGGTCATGCGAAACAACTTAATTATTGCCGACATTCGGCCAGTCGCCAAAGGTCACAAGAAAAGATCAAAACAGACCGCTGTCTGAGGACGCTAGTCTTTTGCGTTTGATGCAAAAACATCAAACGATTTTTGCTGAGTGGGTCTACTCGATATTATTTGTAATCTGCCGCAGGCATAGGTAGGTAAGTATATTAAAGTCTGCTTTAATTTAAAATAATAATTCAGTAATATTTTTTTAGACTAAATATTACGCTAGGATTCTTGGCTACAGGAGAAAGTTATAAGAGCTTAATGTACAATACAAGAATTCACGAGAGTACTATATCCAAGATTGTGCCTGAAACTTGGCAAGCAATTTGTAAATACCTGACGAAGCTTTATTTACCAGTATTGTTTCTTAATACTTAATAATAATATTGCAGACATCCAGTCAACCCGAAGAATGGCTTAAAATATCTGGTTATCTGGTATTTTCCAAATTGTGTTGGCGCTCGCCTATTTCATCAGGATCTTTCTATCACATTCACAATTACTAGGACTTATTGGTACTAACTCTAAGTTTATCTATGTTAATGCAGGAGTTAAAGGAAGTGATGGAGGGGTTTTAAGAACATGCAAATTATCGCACAACCTTCATGATAGTATACTAGGATCGTTGGAACCTAGAGTACTTCTCGGCATGTCAAAATCAGCGCCTTACGTTGCTATTGCCGATGATGCCTTTCCTTTATCAGAATTTTATAATAAGACCATTTCCTTCACATGGATTGACGTATGAAAATATAATTTACAATTACCGACTTTCTAGAGCTAGATGGATGGTAGAATACGCATTTGGCATATTAGCAAACAGATGGAAGGTCCTTCTACAACAAAATCATCTAAGTGCAGAAAAAGTAGAACTCATTACTTTACTTGTGTGATTCTGCATAATTTTTTAACAACTGAGAACGAAGGATATTCTGAAATTGAATTTTAAATAAATCACAAGGGTACTCTGCAATAAATTTCATATCAACTAAGAAATAAGAGATTAGAGATACACAGTTGCCTGGCGGGACGATTTAATTAATGCAAATGTATTTTAATGACCTTTTAATTACTTTTGTCGTCGTTTGTTTGGTAGATCTAATATATTTTAAATAAGGTTAATTGTTAATATAAAAACACGTCCATACTTCTCAAGGTCTGTGTAAATACAAAATGAAAAGAAAGAAAGGTCTTAATATCAGTTATTCGCGATTGAGACCGTGGCATTGTATCTTTTTATTTTTTAGATACTTTTCACTTTACTGCCAAACACAATTTTGATAATTATTAGAGCAGGTAATAATGAGACAAGTCATCTAATCAGGATCATTTAAATTTGTCTTCAAAAAATATAATACAAAACTATAATAATGAAGCTACAAAAACTTAAGAACTAAAAACAAAAGGAAACAAACTAGACATAAATTTGAATTCAGGTAAGTTAAGGGACATAAACAATGTATGTATATGTAAAAATAAGAGATTGGCTTCTAATTTTTAATTATTGGCTTCCCAGCATTTTCTTATGACATTATTTAGTACATTTAAGATTGCTGCCTCCGCTTCAACTCTGATATTGTCAATGTCGATCCTGTCTAATTTTGTTATGATATATTTACCATAGTTTTATTAGCGGATCATTCTTCTAAGAAACAAGTGGTTTTGCAAATATCCCTTAGTTGTCTCGCAATACTTTTCAAGGTAGTTGACATGTCGTCTAACATTGAGTCCTCTTACACTAATCTCTCCCGCTTCTTGCCTTGTGGTGGAAAAATCTAGAACTGTTGAGCTTCTTGATGGTCTATTATGTTCATGCGTACTAGTACTAGCAGAAGGTCTGTCTGTCTTCCTCTTCGACAACTGCGCCACTTGGGGACACAATTCCAGATAACAACTCCTCAGCTTCGCTATTTCCATCATCTTCTTTAATTTAAAATTATAAACTTAAATTTAAACCACATTCTTTCCAGTTGTCTTCATGGTGAGTATAGATCCAAAGTAAAAATATTTAATATTGACTTATTATTTTTTATCTAACATCTTAAAAGACCTCTATTAATATTACCCTGTTCAGAGTCTAACATGAATAGGTAAACTTAATGGTTCAGCCAATAGTCCACTGTTTTAAAGTTCATATATATTCTATTTACTAAGTAAAATTGGCTGTCCTCTAATTCATGTAGCATATTTAACAGTCTGTTCTTATTCGGGTTCCAATATTGTCAAAAATAAATGAAATTAATCCATAATACCATAACAACGACGCCGACGGCTTGACTAACTAAAAGATTATGTTAGTAAATGAATATAAATGCGTACCAGATTCATTTCTTTGAGAATCCAGGAATTTTCGGGTTTTTCTGTTGAGTTGACACCTTGTTTCAATGCCTGAAATTTTGTCTGAATGTTTTGTATCGTTATTCTATGGTTTATTCCCTTAAATGATTCTATAATTGCTTGCAGTGACATTTCTATTTTTATAATTTACAGATTTTACGTTATATAAATTGAGCGTTTACCTATATCCTTCTAACAGCTGAGTATATATCAAGAACTCTAGGGTAAAAAAAATTCAATTCCAAACACCAAGTGTGAAAATGCAATACCAAAACAAAACAATTATTGGTTATGTATCTTACGCGAGTTTCAAAAATTAACCTGCGCCAATTCTCGCGCACTTTCTACAGTTCTTTCAAAAATATAGAACATGTTCTATATTTTCATGACGAAAATATTGGCAAAATTCTTGTAGGCAGCAAAATTATCAAATAAATTTTTGTTTTAATTCCGATACGTGTAAAACGGCTCTAAGTAATGTATAACATGGAATGTGTATTGGTTAGTGCGTCCAATTTAGTGTTTATAGTTATTGCATAATCTATTGAAAACCTTTTAAGTCCACAATTTTTAAAGCATATTCGAAGAACACGTCGCGCGAGGTAATTGCTAGTGCAGCAGCAAACATAATACTTAATATGAAAGCAAACGCTTTTTATAGTTTTCGAAATTAATACTTTTTAAATTTTGGAATTATTTACAGCTATTACAAAAACTCCACATTGATGATTTCGAATAGTAAATTGGTTTAACTTATAATTAAACGACGATACCTGCTGGTCCAGCGGGAGCACCACCAAACTTCAAGTGAAGTGCTCCAGTTAAAGTTAAATAGCACCTGTCTGTCAATGGTGTGATGACTAATCGTCCGCTGTTCCCGAGATACTCGTAACCATAATTAAACTCAGCGTTAACAGCTCGCACTTTCATTTGTTCCTCAATCCAATAATACCTGCAAAGATGTAAGTGATTGTATACTGAAGATCAAATTAGGCATAATTGCTGAGATGCCGGAAGTAATAGTTCTGATTTTTACACATTTTAATTCGGCAAAATTACTTGAAATTTTAGTTGCGTTAAGAGCTAAAAATAGTCAAACCAGTTTGCGTTGCAATTTTTGTTAATGCCGGGCAGAACGATATTATTATGTCTAGAAAAAAATCAAAAATATGAAACGTAAACGACCAATTACTATGAGAAGGATAATAAAGAAAAAATCAAATAAGCGACATTGAAAAAAAATTAACCAGAAATGGTCCGTATATGTGCAAGTGATAACATTTGAATCAAGTGAACAGTTACTAAGAAAATTTAGAAGAAGACTAGATATTGAAAAAATGCTAATTTCTGACGATAGATATTTAATTGCATCAGCTAAAAATCCTCAAAATAATAGAATAAGTCGATGGATCAAAGAAGCCTGAAATACCAAATGCTTTACAGCTGGTTCCACGAAATCATTTTACGCTTGTCAATGACAAAGTGATTTTCTGGAAATCAATGTTGAAATTAATTCAAAGGCTCATTAAAATTATATTTTGGGCAATTTGTTTCCTAAAGTACAATATGAAAATTTTCAACAAGAAGACTGTTTTGCACGGGCGCCAAAGTTTTTCAACAAGCTTTATATCTTTTGTCTACATATTTAATTAGTTTTTACTATTTTTTCAATTTTGATCTTAAGAGACTGATTTTTACAATATCAAAAGATGCATTTAAAAAAAATTGCACTAACTAGTACGGTAATGGGGATATATGACATTAATGATGACACAATGGCAACGCCGCGCCGACGCGACGGGAACTGAAAAAGATGAATTTTATGAACAACTTAATGACGAAATAGGAAACACTGAAACATCTAGGGAAATCATAATATTCGGAGACCTTAACGAACGGATTGAAAAAAAAACAAAAATGAAGTAGGGTCACACAGAGAAAATATGACAAACGACGCTGGCAACAGACTCATGACATTATGTGAACAGAAGAGATTAAAAATATTAAATGAGTTCTCCCAACATCGTGATATCCACAAATACATATGGACACAAATGACATGAAATTTTAAATCCATTACAGACTACACAATTACTAGAAAAACAACAAACATAAAGACGCATGATGTGAGAACTTGCAGAGAGCCATCATGTGGAGATGACCATTATTGCCTAAAAGCAAAAATGATACTACCAACTTTTAAACAGACACATACAAATCCAGTAGTTTAGGAGGATAGGACAATTGAATGTAACCTGGTACGATACAATTTAAACAGTCTTGCTCAGGACAGCTCAAATACTTTATACCAGAACCGCCTCACAGAAATAGACTTTAAAAATGCAGAACAGCACTACGAATACATTAAAAAGAACATCCATGCAGTGATCAGAGAATCCTTATGGGCGTATGAAAAGCAACCCTACATAAAAAAAACCTTATTGGTGAGATTTAGAAATTGAACAGGATATAGCAGACAAAAAGAAGAAATACCAGAAATATTTAACAACAAACAGGAATAATGATAAGATTGAATGCAAAGAAGCACTAACTGAAATCAAACAAAAAAACAACGGAAAAGTAAAACAAAGCATAGGAAAGAAAGTGTAACAAAATAAATACATACGTAGGTGGAAGAAATAGTACGGAGAGTTGGAAACTGTTAAAGAACCTACGACAGAATCAAGAACACCTCATATAACATTAGAACAATGAAATAAATAGTTAGAAAATTTACTGACGTGAAAGAGAATCGAGTTTCAAAACAATAAAAATAAAAACAACTCGCTAAATATTATAACGTCACCAATAAGAATAAATATAAATGAAATAAAGGAAATATGTAAATTAACTAACAAATGGAAAAGCCGCTGGACTTGGAGAACTACCCGCTGAAATGGTCAAATATGGATTGTATAAAGATGCATAAATGGTAGAGGAATTCCCAAAGGATGGAAAATATCTTGGGTATCTATTACTCATAAAAAAGCTAATAAAGAAAACTGCGAAAGCGATCGGAGACTGCTAGTCACTAGTCCCACTAAGTAGGATATATGGGAAAATACTAAAGAACAAAATTGAGGAAAAATATAGACTTAGAGGTAGAAGAGCAGGCAGAATTTAGAGCTGATATATCCACATTTGACTATCTAACCTGTATTATTCAAGCTATTGAAAAAAAGACGGACCTTCGATCAGGAAATTCATTTGCTGTATGTAGACTTACAAAAAGCATGTGATAGCGTACCTTTGAATAAGCTATGAAAGCAATAAGATATATCATCTGTCAAAGTAAAGTGAAAGGCAAGGTTTCACAGTTAATAACTTAAACAGGGATCATGTCTATCACCAACGCTGTTCAAGGATTACTTATAACAAGCCCTGAAAATATGGAAGAGAAAATGCAATGGTATCGGCACCGCTTTAAATGATAATAACAGTATATATACATTATGTTTGGCGACGACTAAGTGATATTAGCACAAGATCATGATGTCCTCGAATGCATGACCAGAAAACTACTAGAAGAATATCGAAAATGGGGACTTGAAGTAAATGTAGGCAAAACTGAGCGAATGTGTATTGGAGGAGAAGGATAACATATAATACTGGAGGATGGAAGAACTATACAATGCTGTTCTGAATATAAATATCTGGGCCTTAAAATAACTAGAGATGGAACACAAGATGAAGCCATAAAAGAAAGGAACATACAAGGCAGGAAAGCAATATCGATGAATATTATGGGACCAGAACATATCAAAAGAAGATAAAAGCAGAATTTGCAATTCCATTATTAAAAGTATTATAACATATGGCAATGAAGTATGACAAATAAAAGAGAAAATAGAAAAAATATAAAAGCTACAAAGATAGGGCTGCAGGCAGATCAAGAAGGGAGAAAATAACAAATGAAAGGGTCAGAGAAATAATGAACGTGAAACATATAACGGTATAACAATTTCTTTGAAAAAACGGTCATACGTAAACTAACTTATTTTATTGCCGATATGTTTCTTAACTAAAATCAACATTTTTTTAATGACATCTCCCTTTCAAATAATGCGCTGATTTTGAAAGACAAACTTTTAATATTCCAGTCGAACAATGGAAAGTATTTCTAATATAGATCATATACATGACATATTTCTAATAAAGTATTGAGCTGTAAAATTCACCTGAACTAATGAGTATGTGGTATTACTGCTAGCGGCATATTTATAACATGGCTTGTTTATTATGCCGTGTTAATAATACAGTCAAGCTAATGTTGGATGTTGGAAGAAGGCCAAACAAAATAATGAATCTTATATAATTGATTTGTTTTACTCAATTAAAGATATTTCTGGCCCAATTCCTAATAAAAGCATGACATAGCTATAAATCAAAAATTGTGTGGGACATTACCATACCTTTTACTAATTAAATTGAGAATGAAACATCAAAAATAACATCGTAAATTACATATCAGTAGCTCAAAAAAATCATAAAATTATCTATGAGAAATTTAATTACTTCAATATATATAATTTATTCGCCTAATAGCTAAAACGCAAATCATCTTACCGTAACTGGCTAATCCAGTCGAAATCATTGGCACTCATTATCTCCAAATCAACTAAGTTTTGGGTTACATCTCTAGAGTGAACTTCTATTACAATAAGTGCCGATAAAATTTCTCGTTGCAAAAATGTCAAAGATCCTTTTACAAGTCCTCTTAACGCATCCAAATTAACAATAACAACATCTTGCAGAAATGATGCTAGTTTGTTCTCACGAATTCCATTTTCAACGCCAGCTGTCCAAAATGCTTGACTGCATGCGATTACCACTTGACCAGGCCAACATAGAACCCAATCTACAAAATTATGATGAGTATCATAGCGATTCAACACAAACCTGAGTAATACTTAAAACTCAGATGCTACTAAATTAAAAACAGCAAATTTATTTCTTGACACATTGGCTGCCATGAGAATCACCGGTGATGCTTAAAACTATTCCCACGTAGTGCCGTGAGCATCACCCATAGGTGTCGGTATATAAAAAATTATGTTAGCTTGTAGCTTTGAAGAAATCGCTTGAAATCGAGTTATGATCTACGGAGAATATCCTTATAAAAGGTGAAATATTTTCAGTATTTTGCTATATCTATCTTGCCCATATAAAACTCTAAATCTTAGTTAACCTGACGGTTTCTAGTAAGTTTAGGTTTGAGATTTTATTCTAAAAACCAGTCACAATTCCAATTTCCTTGCATCATCACTAGGAAGAGTAATATTAGCAATAATGCTTTTCATCGTGATTTTATTAAAAGTTTAATGTTATTGTCGTTTGTAGTGTTTCATTAAAAAAAAAATCGTTTTTTCTTAAACTGGAAAATATTTTTCTGGCGAAATTACTTTCAATCCCATTTCGTATTGCCTAAATTATAGCTCTACTAATACTGTTTTCGTCTAAATTGTAGCTCCTTCCATTTTGTTTCCGTCCAAATGAAGTAGACCCTTTAGAAGAAATACTATCCATAGTCACTTAATGACTGTAGAGAGTAAACAATGACCAATGTATAACCGCCATAACAATGCTTGGAATAAGTACGAATGATCGAATTTTAAATGGGGGATTCAAGGGAACATAAATAACAGATTTAATAAAGCGAAAATTAAAATCTAAGAGGAGCTGAATTGGTTCGATAAGAAAAGTGGTACATTGAAGAACAAACACAAAATGTAACAAAAGAGGAAACCCCCAGATGTGCTGACTCCTTCATAATTTAAAAAAAAAAGATACAGCGGGTTCTGACTGGCACAAAGAGATCCAAGGCTGTCTAGTTAATAGGAATCCATGTCGAAGAGTACACTTTTAAAAGCTGGGGATAAAAAAATATTTTAATTCATTATAAGTAACTATAATATTCAATAGCGTACCTTTCCTCTCTGTTTCAGCCATCTCTGCTAATGAACGCCCGAGAGTAGTTCGCACTGTATTTCTCATCGTATCTTCTACAACTAGCAACCAGTTTTCCACATTACCTTTAGGATATAGTGGAGGATCTAAATCAACACATTCTTCTTCCGCTGAGAACATTTGGGTAATGAGTAAATCCTCTTCAAATGTAAGCTAAGTGCGAAACGTAATAGTAAAATTATTTATTTAGTTAAATAACTCATAACTTATAAACTGTTAATTTATTCTAGAATATAGAACAATTATTGGAAAGTATTTATGGAGGAAATGAAATAATATATATTCTTATTTCAAATATATTGTTACCATTTTGCCTAACTTAGAAAACTTGACATGGAAGAAAGATATCAGTTCAGAGACTTTAAGGCTTATATGTTTATATATATTCTAATAAGCGTCTTGGTTCTCAAACTCAACACTGTTTTGGAAAAGTAGAAAAATTGTTTGTCAACAAATATTTGATATTTGAAGAAGGATCCAACTGCTTTACGAATGCTTATTTTATCTTCTGTGAATTTTGAGTTATAAAAAATAATGGAAATTTGAAAATGAAACTTGATTTATTTTGAATTTACCTATAAATAGTCCACAATATGCAGTAATGTTTAAATAAGTATAATAAAGTCTAACTATAGAATTAGTCTCGTGAATATACTTAGTGTACAATAAGCGAATGAAACAAATGATAAATAATATTACCTTAGCTATATTCTCGAAACATTTTCTTAGGTGAGGTTGAACAGCCAGCGGATTTCTAGCTTGAGATAGAATTTCAAGAAGCTCGTCGTCACTAAGAAAGTATAATCGGGGAAATATTGTCCTTTTGGTTTCTAGATAATCAGATAGTCCTTTTTGCACAACTTGAAGTATATGGTTGGCATCTTTAAGACTTTCTAATAGTCTTCTGTCTCCGCAATATTCAATTACCTGAAATCAATAGCACTCAAAATGTACTTTCTAAAAAAAAGTTCTTTAGCGCCCCGAAATTATTTTGCAAATAATATTTTTTACTCGGTTTTTCTAAATATCAACTTATTATTATTATTATTAGCAGTAATCGTAGCTGAGGGGAAACCTAAGAGCCTTTCTGATAGGCCCGAGAGGTCCTTGCAGCATACTTCCCATCTCCTATCAACCACCCACCCGATATCTAATTCGTTCATCTTCCTGACCTCCTGATAAGACCCCCTGCAGTATTCCAATCCGAAGATTGCGTGCCTCGCTTTTGCGGAGGCTGCATATCTGCCCAGATAATAGAGATGGTTTCATTCTCCTCCCCGCACCCCCAGCAGATAGTACTTTCCTCAAGGTACATCAGACATCGTGTGTCTTCTTAGACGGCAGTAATGACCCCTACTAGAGTGCTCAAAGACCGCCTATCTCTCATCAGGAGCTATTCCGTCCTAATCTTATCAGGCTCAGCAATGAAGGGCTTGACCTGTCTACCCACCTCAAAGTTTCTCCACTCAGTTGATCTTTAATTGTCGCTCTTACTTGAGCTCTAGAAAGGCCAAGAAAGTGCTCCGGGCCTATGCAAGAGGTACCCAAGACGAGCCTGGCTAGTTCATCTGACACCTCATTCCCCACCACGCTGACTCCCAGCACCCATTATCAGCTTCACTCTATTGCTCTATGTCACCAGCTCCAAGGCACTCCTGGCTCCATTTAGACTTAATCCTGAGGCACAAACTGTCCTGAGTGCGGCTTGGCAATCAAAGCAAATTACTGCTTCCTTTCCATTTCTTTGTCTGACCTCGTCCATTGTTGCAAACATCAAGATTGTGTACACGTCTACTTAGAACACTGTTGGGTGCTTTCCCAGGAGAGAGTTTTTCAGGGTGTCGCTACTCTAAAAGAAGACTTCCCCTTTGGAAGACTGTTGTCCCACCAGTCATGAGGCATCCGTGTAACATATGAAGGTTCTCTCCGGAAAATTTACCTCTCCACGTTCTCATTGTCCCTTTGTTGGTATGATCACGGTATATGCTCTCTTCAACCTCAATCTATCCGCAGGTGTTATGACTCTGTATGAGGACAAGTGTAACTTCGACTCTGGTTTTAGGGAGATTATTCGATGTCCCACTGTATCACATCTTCCTCTCCAAATATCATTGTGTCGCAACCGCAAGAGGGAAGACATAGCGTCTTGCATGATACATGCCTCGAGTGGTGGGAGGTCCAGCAGAATATCTAATGCTGCTGTTAGCGTTGTTCTCATGGCCCCTGTGATGGTAAGACAATTAACTGTTTGCCAACTTCAGACAGTTGGTCTTATGCTCCAGCGCGGGCCATGATATCACCGAGCCATACACAGCGCTCGGCCTAATGGCCGCACTACACAGCCAGTGCATGACCCTTTGGCTGAGCCCTCAGGTTGCGGCCACCACTCTTCTCAGTTACCACAACATTGACACGGACTTTTTAACTGTCTTGTGGATCTGAGCTCTTGAAAAAAGCTTGGAGTCCATTAGGTGCTGCGCCTCTCACAGAGTTAAGTGATTCGCCATGCATTTTTGGAGCTAGAAACCCGTAACGAACTAATTTGAAATACAAGACGTTACCAAAATTTAAAACTCAGCAAAAAGCTGCCATAAAATATTTGACTTCAACCAAACTCCAGTTGGTTTTAGAAATTGGATTTCCCATCTGGGAGTATAAAGATATGCAATATTTTAAAGTCTCTATTGCCATATCACTAATCTGAAATCCAACAGCCTATTCCAACAGAATATAGAAATATTTAATAGTGGTTCCTATGTTTGACGACGCGACGGCGATCTGTCTCAAACAACAAAATATAGACCAATATCATAAGTTATGATATATCCCATCAGCGCAGCGTAGGATGAAGATCTTTCAATTTTAGAATTCCATCTTATTAAAGGTGGTTTATGTTTTATTTATATTATTTCACTAATAATCGTATTGGCTATTACCATTTTGTACTTGGAATAGTTAACATAGCTGAAGATAGTAATAATCTTATTTAGTCAATTTATATCATTCACTTGCCATAACCCTGTGGAGTCCTCAGCTAAAGTTTAAGTTTCTCTATTTTACTGACGAATAAATTCAAAAAGCAAACACAAATTAGATCCTGAACAAGTGAAGTGACCCAACTCACAACACCTACCAAAATACATTTACAAATCTACCCAACTAGGCTTATGCAATAGTACATTAGCGGATTTGAAGGATTTTGATCAATCGCAGCTTTTTTCTCATTATGTTTCAAACATATCCTCTGAGAAATGCAAATATAACTTCATATGTGTGTGCCCTCTGGAAGCCAAACTAGTCTAGTTTCAAATTATTATGTCTCTCAAAAAATTTAATCAATCTCTATTTAACTATTTTAATGCAATGCGAATTAGTTACAACTAAATGCGAATTAGTTACAACTAAATGCAAAACTTTTGTATTCCATGCAAAAATTTAATCCAAAATAGGATTTCTAATAAAAGCATAACAGAGCGCTTTCGGTTTAAGCCAACATCAGTGTTACTTGTCAGTGGAAAACGAACAACATATCCACAAAGATAACCAACATCAAATGACAAAGGTCACATTCAAATTTCACAACCCTCGTTTTCCTTTTTTTTAAAATAATATTATGTCAACCATTTCGAGAAAAAAAATGCAATCTTGTGAAATTTGAATGTGGCCTTTGTCAATCGATGTTTGTTCTCTTTGTGAATATGTTGTCCGTTTTCCACTAACAAGTAGCACTGATGCTGGCTTAGGCCAAAAGCGCTTTGTTATGCTTTTATAAAAACACGTCCTTTTTTGGATTAAATTTCTGCATGGAATACAAAAGTTATTAATTTAGTATGTTTCGTTCATGCACACAGCCTTTACTCTACATTTGATTAGTTACTAAGTCAAATCAAAACTCGACAAAGTGTACGAACTTTTTACTGTTAGATAATAATTGTATTGTCATTTTCATTTTTACATTTCTCGCTTTTGGCAACAGCGGCAGATATTATATCCTCGAATTGCAGCTTTTGTAGAGTCTGTTAACTGGCACATGTACCCACTTGTAACAATTTACACCCTGGGGCCAGGACCGAAGAGGTCTCTCCTATCCTATTAATTTAAGATTCAAATGACAATAAGGGCATTTAGTGCAAAAAGATAACTGTGTCCCAACAGTAAAGAACATATTTAACAATGCAACAAGATTTTGGATAGTCACATTTGAACAAAGGTTCATATTGGACGCATGGGTTATATCGAACAGTAGTACATAATTTTAAAGGACCCCGCACACTTTTAATGGGATTTTAAAGAATGACGGAATTTGATGAAATTTTAGTATGTTGTAGTTCTTGGCCTCCTGATGAAAATGTCCCATGGGCCCAAAACGATCCTATGACTGGTTTCCGAGATACAGTGGCGGGTAGGGGTTCCTTGGAAAACATAAATAAATTAATTTTTATCTTAAGTGGCTGTATAAGTATTTTTATCTGTTTTTATACTTTTTAAAAACTGACAAAAGCCAACCTTAGCTTGCGAAAACCATAAAAAACATATTTTTTCTAATTAAGTAATTATTTATATACTGACAAAAAGTGGTATGTATGTACAATGTTATTTAAAATTTGAACATTTTAAATAATTTCTGGTAAGATATTTTTTTCGAGATTTCCAACATCTTCGACACCCTCTAGAACATTATTGCTTGGATATTTAACTATATCTTGATGTCGAGCATAACTTAAATACCAAATAACACTTGCAATGTGGCAGCACATACCTACCACTCGTGCTCCAGTTGCACAAGTGCAGTAGTACCCCTTTATTTCGTTGCGTGCATTGCTGTATTTAACAAATAGTTGATATTTTGTTGCATCTTTGTGTCTGGAAAAAATCCTGACTCTTATTAAATTATTTATGTTTAGCTCTGTATCTATTTGCATAAGATGACCCCTATGTTCTCCAATATTGTCCTGTACATATGAGGGTGACATCTTTAACTGAAACACTCCAAATGTAAGGTGTCGTAAGTCTGCAAGATCTAATATGAGAAATTCCAATGGATCATTTTCTAGTTCCCGCCATACTCTCCCCGTCTTCTAATTAAAGCATTTTCTTCAATAAAATGGCTTTTTGACGCATTTCATTAGCTAGTTCAACAGTAGCATCAGCCATGTTGATTAAAGGATGATACCTGGTAAGCAATGCACAAATAATTTTAAAAAAATCTGCGACGTGAGGAATGTGTGTATTTGGTATGACATCTCTTAAAAATTTTGATACCGACTTAATGTGGCCGTTTTTTGATTCTATAATCCAACGTGTTTTAGTTATAAGTCTCGCTTGGTTTGCCTCGGTCGTTGTTTTAGTTGTTGGCGAAATATTAACCAAGAAATTGAAATGTTTATGGCAGATTATGATCCAGCAGTTTTAAAAGTCGTTTTTTCGCATTGGCTTAAATGCATAGTGTGCCATGAGGAGGTAAATAATCGTATTACTTTAGAGGCTCGAGTAGATATATTTATAAAAAAGGGCATATAGGTTCCCGAAGAATCTAAAGTATGCCAGGGACATTTAAATGACCAAGACTTGCTTCTTTCTCCATTGCTAAATGGTCTAAAATTAATTGAAAAGCCCATAATATTAAAAGGCAGAGAACTGAAACTTTTTATGGGCTCTTTAAGACAGCCGACAACTCTTAAATGGAAAATGAAGAAAAATTTACTGATCAGGATTTTAAGTCACTAACATTTTTGACCACAGAACAATTTCGCTATCTTTATCATAAATATTGCGTTGGCCCAGTTGTGGTAACTATATGAAAAGATTAGATATATTTCCAAAAAATATTTAATTTGCTTTTTATCCAAAATTCGCCAAGATCTGTCAGACGAATTTTTATGCGCCATTTTTAAATATTCTTCAAGGCAGGCTACCAGATTAGTAATAACGAAAGCAGCGGAATGTTTAAAGCAACATTTTGTACCACAAAATCTTGGTTACGCCCATTTAACTCGCGACGAATATATTACACGTCATATATCACCATGCATTTGTTAACCAGTTATATAATCCTGAGCCCAACATTCCCAAAGCAATTGACTATACTGATGCAACTTATTTAGAAATTCAAAAAAGCAAAAACTTTAAAGTTCTCAGAAAATCGTTTTCGTTTCATAAAAAATATCATCTTTTAAAGGCTGTTTTGATAGTGGCTCCAGATGGATATATTTTGGCCGCGCATGGTCCCTATTTTTGTGACTCGTCAAACAATGATGCAAATATTTTAGTCCACCAATATGAAGATGACCTCAACCAATTGAGAAATTATATTCAGGAAAATGACATTTTTATTTTAGACAGAGGATACAGAGATTGTGTGGAATTTCTAAATGCTTTGGGAATAAACGCAGCATTGCCTCCATTTTTAGGACGAAGATCCCAACTTACAACGACCGAGGCAAACCAAGCGAGACTTATAACTAAAACACGTTGGATTATAGAATCGAAAAACTGCCACATTAAGTCGGTATCAAAATTGTTAAGAGATGTCATACCAAATACACACATTCCTCACGTCGCAGATTTTTTTTAAATTATTTGTGCATTGCTTAATAGGTGTCATCTTTTAATCAACATGGCTGATGCTACTGTTGAACTAGCTAATGAAATGCGTCAAAAAGCCCAAGAGCCGAACCACCTACAACATATTATTGAAGAAAATGCTCTAATTAGAAGACAGCAGGCAGAACTAGAAAATGATCCATTGGAATTTCCCATATTAGATCTTGCAGACTTACGACACCTTACATTTGGAGTGTTTCAGTTAAAGATGCCACCTTCATATATACAGGACAATATTGGAGAACATAGGGGTCATCTTATGCAAATAGATACATGGCTAAACATAAATAATTTAATAAGAGTCAGGATTTTTTCCAGACACAAAAATGCAACAAAATATCAACTATTTGTTAAATACAACAATACACGCAACGAAATAAAGGGGTACTACTGCACTTGTGCAACCGGAGCACGAGTGGTAGGTATGTGCTGCCACATTGCAAGTGTTATTTGGTATTTAAGTTATGCTCGACATCAAGATATAGATTGCGTTCGATAATGTCATCTTATTCCTCGCTTTGCTCGGAATATGTGACAGTCACGTGATCTGAATATTTAAAAGGCAAAGTCAAATCACGTGACTGCCAAAATATCAGAGCAAATCGAGGAAAAAGATGACATTACCGAACACCGCTATAGTTAAATATCCAAGCAATAATGATCTAGAGTGTGTCGAAGATGTTGGAAATCTCGAAGAAAATATCTTACCAGAAATTACTTAAAATGTTAAATTTTTAAATATCATTGTACATACATATCACTTTTTGTTAGTATATAAATAATTACTTAATTAGAAAAAATATATTTTGTATCGTTTTCGCAAGCTAAGGTTGGCTTTTGTCAGTTTTTAGAAAGTATAAGAACAAATAAAAATACTAACACTTTTTGAGTACCCCCTGTACTATGTTGGGGTTTGGAACCTTCGGCAAAATGCACTAAAACCCCGTTTTAGTACCCCCTGAACATAAAAATTATCGCGTGACATCTAACACAGCCACTTAAGATAAAAATTAATTTATTTATGTTTTCCAAGGAACCCCTACCCGCCACTGTATCTCGGAAACCAGTCATAGGATCGTTTTGGGCCCATGGGACATTTTCATCATTTCAACATACTAAAATGTCATCAAATTCCCTCATTCTTTAAAATCCCATTAAAAGTGTGCGGGGTCCTTTACCGCGCCCCAGCGGTGCATTGAAGTTTAAAATGTGAAACAAAAATAACCTCATGTTTAATAAACTAATGATGAATAGTCTGTGTCGTGTGTGCCGGTCCAAAAAAAATTATAGGTAAGCTTAAAAAAATGAAATACTTAAGCTGATTTTTGAGCAAAGTTGTATTACCCAAATAGTCTCTGCTGCACCCCAATAACTCCGTCCTAACAACATGGTGTAAAGAACTTAATTAAGCCTATAACCTCCTCAAGCCCGCTGAATGAATACATTAATTTTATAAGAAAGAAATAAAAATAATAAAAAAAAAGTATGTGCCTCACCTTTATAAGCACACAACTGAATTGAAACTTCTGAAAGAGATATAAAAAATTGAGTTTTCTTTTTTAAAGGTTCTTTTTCATTTTTTGCCCCTGGTTCGACATTTCTTTTTTTTTTCCTTTTTATTCATATTTTTTTCGCCGAAAACCGCGTTTGTCTTAACTTTTTTTTAATTATTTGTTTTTCTTTATTTCGTTTTATAATATACTCTTATTAACTTTCCGAACAATTTTTTAATTCTTTTTTATTATTATTTTTTCTTATTTAGTTTAACAATGCTTTTATTAACTTTCCTAACAATCTTTTTTTTTAAATGTTTTTCCTTATTTCGTTTTATAATATTTTTATTAACTATTCGAACATTTTTTTACGTGTTTTTCCCCATTTTTTGCCATCCCCGATCTAGCTGAACTCCTTCGCCTTTTATTCGCCGAAAACCGCGTTTCCCTAGCTTTTTTTTATATTCTTTTTCTTATTCCGGTTTAAAATACTTTTATTAACTTTCCGAACAATATTTTCAATCCGAGGCTCCGTTGCAGATATCGGCAAAAAACGGTTTCTCCCCAAAATCCCCTTAAATTAGAGCCCCAATCCCCCCATATGGACAAAGGTAGCCCCCCATGAGACGCACCTACCATAAAAATTTCGACACCGTAGCTCTTCCCGTTCTCCCGAAATTATTTATTTAAATTTTTTCTTCTCACCCCTCTCCTGGCCTAACGGGGGGGGGTGTACGGGGTCTAGTTTTCGTTCAGAATCATCATCTTACCCCGGCTACATGTCTTGAAAATGTCAATCCTCTAGCTATACTGCATGCTTAATTAAATTGATAAGCGTGCGTTTCACTTTTATAAGCATTTTTTCTGACTTTACCCTCACTAAAGAAGTTTCACGTCACAATCATTTCAGCGGTTAAATCAGATATATAGAACCGTTGTTTGAGTAAAGTATTTACTCAAACAACCAGTGGCGGCGCCAGCTTATCATAACAGGCGTGGCCAGAGGGTGGCCAATGATTTTAAAGGGGTGACCAAGGAATGTACAATATAATAATAAAATAAGGTTAAATTATTCTTATTTAACAATATTTCTGATATTTTTAAAGAGTTATCCTTAGTACAAAACAATTTTAAGCTTAAATAAACTAAAAGCAAAATTCGTCTGTTATTATGATTTTGGGCAAATACATCTACATTACAATCAAGATCAAGTGCTGTGGCTTTTTCCTTTGCAATACTTAATATAAAAATATTTGACAACCCATCATTATCCATCGTTGTCCGAAGGTAGGTTTTTATTCTTGTTAAGCACGAAGAAGATCTTTCACAGCATGCGGTAGAAACTGTCAATTTCAGAGCAATTTTTGTGAAGGTCAATAAATTTTCGAAAGCAGGATAAAAATTATGTAAAAGTTTACATAGGTCTAACATTGATTTGATATTTTTATTTTCGTCTCTGGCCAACATTCGAGCCAACAGAAGACATTCGGCTTTAAGAGATTCGTTATCGCACTTGGGACAATGAATTGTGTAACTGGAAGCAAGCTCTAATAGCACTGAAATACTTAAAAAACTATCGTGGCCTGGCTGCAAGGCGCTTAACCCAAAAAAATTAACTTTATTATTACCAAATCTGTTTTGTAGTTCATTTAAAATCCGGTCAAGAATGGGTTAAACACATCTCACTTTAAGCTCATGTCAGTTGCAGTCCGCTTGCAATTCGGCAAAAAAAAATTAAATGTCGCAGGCAGAGATATCTTCCTTTTTACCACCAAATTGCCATTACTGTGATACCAGATACTTTACTTAGTTCTTCAGTTTTTTCCAGATATCTTCCCAAAAAGTATTATTTTCTCTCATTTCACATAAGTGATTTATATTTTCTTCAACCATAATATTTGCTTTTCAGTAATCCAGTTCCTTATATTGTAAATAAGTGGACAGCTTGGATATAATTTCAAGAATTTGTTTAAAAGAGATCATATATAATATAGGTTTTATTAAGATTTTGAAGCAGTCCCTTCACTGTTTGTATTTTTGTCGCAAAAATGTGGAGAATACAAATTACTGCTTCGAATGTTTCCACCAAAAGACTACACATTCGGTATTGAATCGACCAACGGGTTTGCTGCAGCCTTTTAAGTTCTTTAGGCTGTTTAATTGGCCATAGTTTATTTTGGACATTTAAAAATTCAGCATGAACGGATGAGTTGCTCGTAAACGTATACAAATTCAAAGACAAACTAAAAATATTTAAAAATTCTGGAGTTCCTTTACAATAATCGACGATTGCTAAATTAAGTACGCGGTTATATCAGTGAATGTATACACAATGCGGTACCGCCTGTCTAAACCGAGCTTGCACTCCACTTAAGCATTATTGTATTTTTACTGTATAAACAATGGGTGCATTCAGGGACGCTCAGCGGCTGAAATACTGACTAAGCGATTTCCCTGAATGAGTAAGCTGACACATAGCTCTGAGAAAGCCGCTGAATGATCAACTCAGCCAACAAATATTACGCTGAGTTCCTCAGCTGTGTCAGAAAATAGGGGGAAAACCAAAAATCTGATAGTAAAGTATTACATAACTTTAAAATAATTTGTTTTAAATTGTGACGACGTGCTTTCAGGTATCCTTTTTAGTTTTTATTACAATAATTGCATAATAATTATATCTGGATCAGGCAAAAGTTAAGTAATAAAATAATAAACAATAGAAGATTTATATACGTCATTGGACGTGATGGCTATAATTATCTTGTTTCAGGCTGACAAACAGAATTCTACTCAGAGAAGTGCTAGTTGCTGCAGGCTGACTTAATTAGCGCTTATCTAAGCCGCTGAACGTCCCTGAATGCACCCAATGACTTAAGTTTCCACTCATAACATTTGCACCATCGTACGCTTGCGCAATGCGGTTTTCTAGATTAATTCCATATTTTAAAAGCGTGTTTTTCATGATTTTTGTAAGTGATTCGGCATTTAGCTGTTTTGCGTTGACGAATCCCAAAAACACATCCTTTATTTCCGACTTATGAAGATATCTTACAATAATGGACATTTGTTCTTTCTTTGATAAATATTTCGTTTCGTCAGCTAATTCAGCATAGAATCCTGCGTTGTTTACCTCATCTTTAACCATCTTTAGTACTTCATTTGCAAGTATTTCTAGAAACTCATTTTTAATACTTGAGTATTTACATCTAGCGGGTGGAAGAAATAAGAAGCTTGGGAGCAACGGCAGTTCATTTAATACAAGTGTAACGCAATATCCCTACCTGACAGCGCCATCGTTACTTGCTTTAATTTTAGTTAATGCTCTATTTTTGTAATAAATTTTTGAGAGTTACTTTTGTAATTTACCACCCCCTAGCGTCGCCACTGCAAACAACCCTAGAACACACGTTCACGAAATGAGAACGCCAAACCGACGGCGCGAGGCGACGCGACGCGACGTCTGACAGTTTGTAAAATGCTTTAATTAACGTCTTGGAACATCACTATTCCTGCAGGCATTTAAGAAGCACATTGTACGAGAAGTATAAAGAATTACATTCTAACACATTGTTGGTGCGTCGACCTAACAAAGAGAATTGCCGCGCCGAGACAAAAATTACATGCAACTGCTGATAATGTAGGATGTTTTGTAACTGTAAACTTCCTTTACAATGAAGGGACCAAGAAAGAAGTCATCAAAAAGTTTTTAACTCAAATGAGGGACATAAAGAATTGTAGTTATTAATTAGTTGTCTACGGTCGACGGTCCTACAAAGAGAAGAAAGCAGAATTCATTTTCCCACTGTTAAAGATAATATTAACCTTAAACAAGTTAAATTTGTCTTATTTCTTCCCGTTGAAAGTATAAAAATTTATTTGTTCCATACTATGAAATGAGGTGTAATTTTTATATCTAAATTAGATTTATGTTTCGTTGACAATGCCATATTTTTGCATAAAACAAAATGTTTTTCTTTCATACTGTATTGTATTGAAGTGATTAATTTTGCTAAATGAAATAGGTTATTTCATCTTGATATTCACTGTTATACTTCTGTAACCAGGTAAGTCAGTCATATTTAAAATCTAATATCAATATTTTCAATCTTGTTTTATTAATTGTGTCCGATGAAGGTAAAATTTCGTTCAAAATCGCTAATAACATGCACTTTTCTTCACAAAACCGGGTTATATCGGTCACATATTCTTTTTTAATTGGATCAAAAATGAGGATTTGTAGCGTTCTAAATGCTACCAAACCCAATACTAGATATAGTTTCTTCCCTTTTATCGGTAGATGTATGTGGTTGTTATTCTCTTTATCTTACATTAGAACCTAACATACCTATTCCGAACTTAGAATTTATATCTTGAAATATAAAACATTAACTATTTCACACTTGGGAATATTGAAACACGCCCCACCATCAACAAATACAGTCTCGAAGTGTTCGAAGCCGTACCTCCATTTTTGTTGTGGAAGCGATGAACGCGTAATAAAGGAAAGAAAGAAAAGTGTTAAAAGGCGTTGTAATTTTTGACTATCAGGTCCATTTTTTGTATCAATTCATCATGACATAAGTTGGCATGCACACAATATTTTATCTTATTCTCAACAATTTCGTGCCGTAAATGTACTTTATGTAAAGTGAGGTTATCCTTTTAAAAGATATACTATACCCTTGTGTTTCTATATATGTATTAGATAACTAAAATTATTTATAATTTAATTAG
>JAEQML010053596.1:0-40018 GCA_016904865.1 Pissodes strobi
AAAAGAAAACAAAAGATTGTTCGGAAAGTTAATTAAAGTATTATAAAACCAAATAAGAAAAAAATAATAATAAAAAAAAGAAAAAAATGCTCGGAAAGGTAATAAAAGTATTATAAAACGAAATAAAGAAAGAAATTATTTAAAAAACGTGGTTTTCGGCGAAAAAAAAAGTAAAAAAAAAAACTAAAAAGAAATTGTCCAAATCTGGGATTGTGTGCTTATAAAGGTGAAGCACATAATTTTATTTTTATTTGGTCGGTAAAATGCATAGCAAAAGAATAGAAATGACGTAATATGAAACGTTCTTACATTTCCTAATGTTTAACGTCAATTTGTTTTACTGACGTACCAGCCACCTGCGACTGATTTCACGATTTGTATAGTCTTTGTACCAAAAATGGGAGGTCTGAAGATATTATGTAGCTCACATTTTTGTACTAAAAGTACAAAACAAATCTTAATGCGCGTTTGTTTACGTAAGTTGGCCAATTCTGTACCAGAAGTGAATATAATTTAGGTTTACTATGCCTTAACGTTTTATGCCATTTGATTCTTCTAAAGTGTTGTACCATTTTTGTACCAAAAGTGATAATATCTAAGATCTAATCATCTGGTTAAGCAAACCTGATTAGACCGGACGTAAAATATGCTTCGAAACTGTATGCAAAATAAAAGTGCATCGGCTCATACGAGCCTGAACAAGTCTTGCGTGCCGTACGTATTTCCCTGCACAGTAATTATTGTGATTACGATTATTGGCTATTGCTTTTCGGTAAATTCCTGTGGTTTTCGGTTTTTACACTCTGTATATCCCATTATGCAAAGTGTTACACGAGAATTCGCTTAATAATCGAACTGTCGTCAACATTGTTTTATCGGGGACAATAGCTTATTTGATGACCAACGCTAAAGTACCCAAAACAATGATCGATAATAATCGTCATACCCTACCCTATTTTCCATAATTATTGTTATTTATTTTTAGTCATGCCTATGGTATTTATTTTATTAAACATAACTTATGTTGACATAATGTGATCTAACCGCTCGTCACTATCTTATCACTAGAGAAGAGGTAGTTTGTAAGGTTAATTTTGATAAATGTTGTTTTTCTTAACCTGCGCTTGTTTGTTTGTTTGTTGTTGTTGCTTTGTGGTATTTGTTTAGTTATAATCAGCGGCGAGTATGTGTTGTATGTACACTCCCAAATAGAAAATGTCAAAAATAAACTGCTTTCCGAATTGAAATTAAATCATAATTAAAATAAGTTGTAATATATTCCCTAAATTAAGAAAATAGGTACGCCACTGTCAACTCACTCACCGATATCTGTCATTTCTAACTTACGTCATAACATTTAAAACAGTATAAACTCATAGCCATCTTAAATTTTTAGCAATTACCTATGGTCCAGTTGCTGATCCACGGCCTACTTGCTTACTATTAAATAAATGAAAGACATACCGGGGCTATACAAAAATATATAATATTTATGTTAATTTTCAAACGTAAATATTTCGAAAAGTATTTAGGATATGCTTCGTATATTGTACGGATGCTTAGAGTTTTGCGTAAAAATTAAAAGACGGGATCTTTCACATGGTACAGGGGTAATACGTGGAAGAGGCATTAAAAAATGACAAACCAGAAAACATGCTCGTTTTTGTTTTCCAAATTGAATATTTTGGGTAGTACTGAATATTAGATTCCTACAAAAATGATACTTAAACATTCCAAAAGCGCATCGACATTGATTGGTGCCAAGCCTTCTTAGGTACCACTTTCTAAATGTTGTGTTTGGATTTCTTATCATTTTAGTGTAAAACTAGTTAATACATTCTTTTTCGGTGGTACCACTGACGCCAAGTATGTATAATACCATATTTTTCCATAAAAATAAATGTTTAAAACGTCTACGGACTTGCACTTGTTTGATGAATTTTCTTATCAGACCTGATATTTTCGAGTAAATATTTAATTTCACGGCTGATATCGTTCACAAATTAGCACAAAACGCCAAGATTGCACCATGTTTACCGCTAATCTTTATTTTAAGGCTTTGAGCAAATATTTTATGAATTTACAGGTTTTTTTTCTCAGATTTTTTTCCTGGCATTAAAATCCCTTACATGTGTTTTTTCAATTCCTTGACTAATATACTTATACAGGGTGGCCACGAGACTACGCAACACTATGACATTTTGATACTATTTTAGAATAAACTACTGCACCTACTCCATAGAAATGCATATTTTGATCATTGTCCGTAATAGTGACGTGAACTTAGTCATTTTTAATCACACACACTTGAATAGCATTTCAACGATATATCACAAGTTGTCGTTTGTTTTCAAAATGGAAGCTCAAAAGTCATTTTTCAGAAATCCAATATGGCCGCATTTTGACGCTATAGAGTTAAATAATTCGAAAATCCGTGTTCTTAAATAATTTGACAGTGACGTTTGATAAAACAGTTAAATGTTATCGCTTGTTTTCAAAAGGGAAGTTCAGAAACCATTTGTTTAAAATCCAATATGGCCGCATTTTGACGGTATTGAGGTAAATAATTCAAAAATGTTTGTTCCTAATGATTACTTGACAGTGACGTTTGATAAAACAGTAAAATACGTGTTTGTTCCCATGGCTTACTAAGCGATTTATACCATTGACTATTAAAATTCTAGAACATCTCCTGTACTAAGTATACAGAGTGGCTCACGGATCATTCTGAAAATTTGATCCTTTACACTTTACATAAACGGATATGCTTTACCTTGCTAAAATATTAAATTTATCCGGGATTTTTTAACCTCTGGTTAAATCTGAAGGTAGTGGCGTACGATAGCTTATGAAAAACCAATACAGGAAAGTGCAAATCGTTTTGTTCTATCTTTAGCCGGTTAGATTTTACAAGCTGTCAAACTTGGTAAATTGTCGATTTTCAAGAAACGTCTAAGGTACCATCCACGGTGAGCCACCCTGTATATCAGTAATATTAAATGGAAGCTCAGAAGTCATTTGTCTTAAATCCAATATGGCCGCATTTTGACATTAGCGATTTAATTACTGTTTTTGTTTAAGAAGTCCTTGCTCTAAATTATAGTATTTGTTTATTGATAATGACGTTTAATACATAGTACGATATGTTTTTTGTTTTCATGGCTTACTAAGCGATTTTTATTATTGCAGTTGCAGTTGTTTCAAAAGTATGTTATATAAAATGTTTCTAGGTGCATGGTGTTTTGTCTATTTAACACCTTGAAGAAAACAAAGATGTAATAATTGAAAATAAGTAATTTAACTAGGGTGACCATAATGTTTGAACAAAAAAATTAGTACTACATTTTGAATTCGTAGGGAAAAGTAACGCCGAGAAGTTTAGCATGTCAATTTTCAGCCCTTTTTAACACAATATGCGGTGAAACACTTGATTTTGCTTTCATACTGCGTCTGAGCAACTCACTGCAAAGGCAAACGCAAACAAACGAGATGCTACTAACTACGACAAAATATCGTTCGCTCTTCTTCAATAATATAATAGCCTCTTGCAATGCAACAAAGTGAAACAGCGAAATAAGCTTGTCGGTAAAATACACTTGTGACGTCGACCACCCGCCTACTGGCTCCTTGGAAGACGATCAGAGGGCTACACAGTGGGTTAAAATCTAAATATGCAATGCACAAAAAAGAGTTTTCTATTTTTTTCTTCATTTAAACAAAAAGTAGTACATAGTTTTGTGTATCTTGTGTACATATGGTCACCGTAAATTTAACCAAAAAATCAAAATTGGCTATTTTGTATAAAACTAATATTCATAGGCGTCAATATTCGCCCGTATTGAATTACAGGAAATTGGCTTCGTATTTGTCATTTTGGAAACACACGACCGCTTGTTACATAACACTGAAAATAATATTTTAAGAACTCTCCAGACTTATAGAGGGTGTTCTTAGTACCGGAAGCCATATTCAATCGTCGAAAACTAGATATTCCATCAAATTTTCATCGAGTCCGTAGTTGAAATCGTGACCAAATGCCAAAAGCCCCGGTTGCGTAAAGTCGTGTGGTCACCCTGTAACTGTATAAACATACCTAGAAATCAGTGGTAACGAAAAGTGCGACTATTTTAAATAAAACAGTTTTCGCCGTTGCCGAAGATGACATTGATTGTGGTTAACTGAGGCGTTGGAAGTGTACAGGTAGGTACGGTTTTTATCGCGGATATAGTTGAACGCCCGGTTAATTTAATTAATTGTTGCCTCGCCAACTCCAGACTTATTAAATCGAAACCGCTCTAGTGCCATTTGAATACGTAATCTTCACGGGTTTGGTGGCGAAACCAAATTTTTTTAGCCTCATATCCGCCATAGAGTTATACTAAAAATGAAGCTTGTCGATTTTTTAAATGCTTGCATTTCAAAGGATTGGAACAAAATAGTTTCTGAATTGCAAAGAATGGTTGCCAACCCTAGAGCACTAAAGCCGTGGTATATACCTATGGCATTGGGCGTGAATTTAAATTTGGTACAAAAAATCTCCATGCAGAAGAAGAGTCCCTCCTTGGTAGCTAAAGCTAAATATCCAACTGAAAGCCTTTTTGGGCGTGGCACAAATTGGAAAGTGTCCCTCGCAAATTTTCATTTACATAGCCCTATTTATCGCCTGGGCGTGAATTCTCGCGTCATTGCAGCAGTCCTGGTCCAAACAAATAGTATTTTTGAAATATGCCATGTTTCCATCGCACGAAAATCGATAAGTTAACATCCCTATTGGACTCTTCCTATGCACGTGATGGATTGTTCCAATGACTTCAGTATTCCTATTCGTTGTCAGCCATATTAAATGTCTATATCGATTTCAAATTTCTAGACTGAAAATCGATGACGGACACCCTATATAAAATAATTCGCAAGAATCAACCTGCCGTGCAATGAATGTCTCGCTCGCGATATCAAATACGAAGGAAGAAAATATATAATATCGGCATCGTATTACAAACAAGTCGTCAGAATTTGTTAAACATTTATTTTTATGCAATGCTATCTCTTTTTGCAACGGTGCATAAAATTTCGCTGACTCCGACCGTTCGGGGTCATTTGCTTCCGAGGGTCAAGGGTTTTTTATTGATTCGATAAGAACATGGCAATTAATCTAATTAACAATGATATAATGATTATTTTTAATTATTTTGGATGCATTCTTTGGTGCAGGGTTGGCCACTAATTAATTTGTTAAGTGAAAGCTAAGAATCAATTCTAGTTTGATTACAACAAGCAACAGAGTTTAAATGAAATGAATTTTGACTGGGCTCAATACAGTGTGTCCAAAAAAGTATGCAACATATAGGAAACTTCTTTATTATTGGATTCTCAGAAAATTTTATTCTTCATAAAAGTTGGTGCTTGCCCTAAAACAGTAAACGAGTATTTCAAATTTTACGTACTGCTCTTAGTGCGGACGCAAATGTCATTTTTCCGAAATCGCGTCAAGAGTAAAGTACCTTAAATTATAAAGATACAGCAAAATCTTATAAGGAAAAGTTCTTCCAAATTAAAAAAGTGATCTAAATATGAAATTTTAGTTAAGTACATCAATTTTTAATTTCCCTTTTTTTTCTCGATTTTTTTTCTCAAACTTTACGCCATCGGTGAATGCTTTGTTCTTGTAGTATACTTGCGAAGCAACTTCAAAATTTATTTGAAATAGACATTAGTTACATAGTTGCATAATGTTTCAGTTTTTACAGAGATAAAAGCCAGCTTAGGTATCAGTGTGTTGCACACATTTAAACAATTTTGGTCCAAAATAATTGTCCACAATAATTATTACAAAATACAATTGGAATGACTGATTCAATAATAATTAATTTCATATCAGAGCGAAGTAAAATTATTGCTATTTATTTGTTTTTATTCCAAATGCATGGCCTACTCTTCAAGACCAAATATTTTATAAGGCTTTTTAGGATACTTGGGCATATTTTGCTCATCGGGTGCAAAAGATAAATAAATTATTAGTTGTTTTACATGAAATGAAAAGTGTTGGGTCTATTCATGATTTTGAGTTGAATAATTTTTAAATCAAACAGGTTTAAATGTGTTTGCAACACACTGATACCTAAACTGGCTATTATTTCTGGAAAAACTGCAACATTATGCAACTATGTAACTAATTTCTATCTTAAATAAATTTTGAACTTACTTGGCAAGTTTACTAATAACAAAAGAACAAAACATTCTCCAGTGGCGTAACGTTTAAGAAAAAATCAAGAAAAAAAAAGAAAAATTAAAAGTTGATGTATTTAACTCAAATTTCATATTTAGATTACTTTTTTAATTTGGAAGAACTTTTCCTTATAAGATTTTGCTGTATCTTTATAAATTAAGGTACTTTACTCTTGACGCGATTTCGGAAAAATGATATTTGCGCCCGCACTAAAAGCAGTACGGAAAATTTGAAACACTCATTTACTGTTTTAGGGCAAGCACCAACTTTTATCAAGAATAAAATTTTCTGAGAAACCAATAATAAAAGAGTTTCCCATATGTTGCATACTTTTTTGGACACACTGTACATATGCAGTTATACCAACCTAATTAAAAATCGTCGCCTCTGTTACAGCAAGCCGCCTTATAGTCTTCGGCAACGTTGCTAATTGGCTTGACTTATTTAGTGCCCTTTTACCGGAAATGATACGGGTTTAGTTCTACAGCCACGCCGCAAAATCTCCTTATTTATCGACTTTACAATATCATAGGGAACATGCCGTCTATAAATAAACTAAAACAAAAAAAAAACAGCAGACCTCCTGTATTTGAAATTAATGCTTACCAGTCTGGTGATTTTTAAAATAGGACTTATTAGATGAGAGAAGTACCGGGTGGCACATCGAAACATTTCCTTTACATACAGAGTATTTAAGGATATTTTTGCCTGATAAAATGGTTTATTAATTTTCAATCTACCATTTACATTTTTAAAGAATGCTGTATATCAACGTACCAGAGTTATCGATATTACAACGTGAGGCAGTTGAATTTTCGATTTGACTAGTCAAATAATTTTTTGTAATAAATAAGACAGTAGTTTAGCAGTGTTGCCGCGTGTAGTAAAATGACACGTTTCAGAAGGCACACCGTTGCCAAATTTGTTTGATGTAGTTTTGTTTCATCTTTTAAGAAGGTTGGCTTTACGAATGAAATATTGTGTTCGCTTGTATGTATGTATTCTTCAAATATCTCACTTCTTCCATTGCCCTCCGTTCGCCCCGGGAGCCAAACTAGCCCGAAAATGATCCAAAGAAGTGATTTTTATTCTACAGATTTTTTATATTGATTTGAGTCAGTGTGGTCGTTTCGGTCCCGGAGCCAGCGGAGGACAATGCGTGAAATGTAGAGCGTTTCTCATGTTTTTTACTCTCAGTAAGAAATGCGGCAACCTTGCATCAAGGCCTCTGCGTCTGCTTTTATAGTGTAATTTTTCTAGAGCTTAAAGCCATCACAGACACTTCGCATAACATCGTAGCACAAGAGCATAAGGATTTTCGACCAATTACAGCCGATATATCGAACGCCATATAACTTTTGCATAAGAATTATCCGTAAGAATGAATAATAACGCAGGTTCTGCTGTGCGCGGCCAATAATTATACACTCCTGTTTAAGTCATATGTCCGTTCGATATATCGGCTGTGATTGGCCGAAAGCCTTATGCTCTTATGTTATGGGATTATGCGAAGTGTCTGTGATAGTAGCGTCTTCAGACAGCGTGTACTTTTCTATTCGGTTCCACGACACGATCCGACGTTGGCCGAATAGGCAAAATTACCCATATCTTCGCGGTACACTGAATTGCATCCAATGGTCTGGTAGCTGACTGGTTAGATAGTGTGAATGTGGTGCGAAGATTGCTGGTTCAATCCCAGTCAGTGCCAAGCTATGTTTTTAATTCTTTTTAAGGTTATGTTTGTAAAATGTTTTTTTTTTCTTGATTTTGGGTTAGATTGGGTTAATTTTGTCTGGTTGCGCCCCGGAGCAAGCGAAGCGAGCGGAAGGCCATGCGAAATAACTTAATTTTTGTCGACATTTGAGAAAGGTCGCCGAAGGTCATCAAGAAGGTTCAAAACAGACCGTTGTCTGAAGACGCTAGTGTCCGTGATGGCCTGTAAATGGAGCGCGGATGCACACATTAAAGCGAGTAGGCGGACATAAACAGCGTTGCCACGCGTGTTCAAAATCAAATTATACGTTTATACAAATGATATAAAATATAATTTCACAATATAAAATAGCAGGCAGAGGAAATTATATTTTGTTTTATTTCAATTAAATAAATATGTAAAGCATTTGCATAAACGTATAATTTAATTCGGAACACACGTGACGTCACTGTTTACGCCCGCCTACTCGTTTTAAGAACTTGCGTCTACCTACCGCACATTTTTGACCTTCGGATCTGCGCATTTGACAGCAGCCCGGTGTTGTTCTAATATTTCATTTCACACACATATCCCTCCGCTCGCTTCGCTCGCTCCGGGGCCGCAACCAAGCAACACTAACCCGAAATAATCCAATCTAACCCAAGACAATGCTCAAGATAAAGAAAAAAAACTGAAAAATATATAAAATAGCACGTACGCATGCGTGAAGGCTCAAAATTGCGGTAGATAGACACGAATGTTTTAAGGTGTATCCGCGCTCTATTTAAGCTCTTGTGGCAAGTAGTAGTGTAAGTTTGCGGTTCTAGGCCAATTTAATCTTAAAATTCCATATTAGGAGGTTTCGGGTCCGGACGGCTTTACGGACAGTGGATTTTTATTATTTTTTTTTTATTAAAAAGACATTTGAAATAGTATATTTACAAAAAAAGTGCAAACAATGCATTATTTAAGCAGAAAAAACTATGTTTTATAAAATCATCATTTTTAGCAACTCTAAACATCGAAACTCGATGGTTTCTGTCAAATTTAAGAAACATTAATGCAACGTTGCCGGATTATGCATAATGACTAACATTTTAGTAAATATCCGAAAATGCTTTATCAACTTCGCGTCAGTTTGGGTTGCTATACGTCACATCTGCAATGCCCTCCGCTCACTCCGAAAAGAAGACTAACCCAAAGTAAAATGTTCGATATTATGCCTAAAACTAGTTCGGATATTAACTAAAGCGATTAGCAACATCGCAAAATTCACGCGCATGCGCTTGTAACTTAACGCGGTATGTGTCAAAACGAACCAACAATATGGCTGGCTGAGAATGTCCTAAATAAATGATTTTCTTTAAATATTTTAGCTTACAAATCCGTTGAATCTGTACAGATTTCTTGTTTATTTAATATACTTTTGTTTTTATATGACGCTCATGCGTAATTTACTAGCGCGATAGGCTAAGACGTCAAAATGTCAAGAGATGGCGCTACAATCGCTGCCAACTAAGGTCATTAAACGCACCCTTGCTTCAAGCGTAGCCTACGTGATCGCGTGGGCTACGCTTCAAGGAAGTGACGCAAGAATACTTTTGGGGAATTGTCGCTAAAAAATCGGCGCGGTACTATTTCACCACAAAATGAACTTTTTCATCCATTTGCTTTAGGTCATTGAAGGTCATTAACGATGTCGTACCTATAGATACAAAATCAAAATCATTTTGTTTTATCAATCCACCTCGTAGCCTTCGGCAACCCTTCTAAGTGGCTTGACCGATATAGTTCATATATTTTTGTATTCATCAAAAATTGGCAGGGTTTGTCTTATTAAAATAGAGAAGTTTCGCGGGACCACTCTGTAAGGAAACGATAAACCAAATGGCTCCGAATTATTAAAATATGCATGTCTGCGTCGCTTTAACAAATGTTGCCCTAATGCAAATGCTTCATCCTACCGAATAACTTTATGGATTATTCAAATCAATTCTAATAAAATGGGGCTTGTTTGTCTACACTCAGCAACAGACAAATTGAATTCTTTTAAAATACATAATGTAGAACACGTGCGAAAACTACCTATTATTACGGAAATGTGATAACGAGGCAGACGGACGTCCAAGAAAATAATCGACTCTCGTCTGAAAAAGCCATTACTAGGTTCTATTGGTTTTTCTATTAACTCCTAATTATCTATCGGTCGACTCTCTAACGATACGTCATCAGCTTCTGGGGAAAATACTTCTAAAAATAATCATTTATCCGTCCGGCTCTTTAGTGTCATTAACATTGTCACGTGGGATTGATTATTGAATTTATTTATTAGTGTCTAGAGATTCGTAAAGTAGGCTGATACTGGAGGGGTCCGTTATGAAAACGATACTTTTTAACAATTTTCTATTTATGGATTCTGACTTTGCAATATAAGTTTTGATTCATTTTCTCTTAATAATGAAAAGTCTCAATATGCCGGGGAGCAATGGAGATGGTCGGTAATATCTCACAGGTAAAGCGTTGCGTCATGTATAAGTACATAGTACCGTCAACGTATAATAAGTAATCGTTAGTTGATTGCATCTATTATAGGAAAGCACTTTACATGCTACCCTATTTAATTGCTGCTCATTTGCAATGCATCAACGAGCAACGTCATTTACTGTAGACCGACCCTAAGATAACAACTCTGGCTGGAGTTTTTTTCGTTAGACTTCTGGGCCTGAATTATCGAGTCATTTTAAACAGCCCTAACGTGAAAGGGAAAGGTATAATAGGGATCGATTTCGTGCAATGCTTTAGTGGTATATTTTAAAGATACAACACATCCCTTGGATCTATTGCCAATTGTCAGGTCTTCTGCGATTTCATTGGCTACATATAAACGTCAAAAACGTCATATCGCTACGTCATTGGTGAGCTGGTTGTTTTTTGCCCAATTCCCCGATGGTTCCGGGTAAATAAAGTTTATTTTATTTTGGATATTGAAATTATGGGAAAGAAACACGAGGAATTTATAGTAAATTGATAAATTACATGCAAGGAAAGAATTTTCACTGGTTGAAGTGAAACATTTTAGCGAGGGTAAAGTCAGAAAGAATGTGTGTTAAGAAAGTGAAACGCTTATCAAAGTTGATACGGTTATCAAAGTGAAACGCCCCTTTACTTAAGTATGTTCTACACGGTTGAAATTTTCAGGACATGTAGCCGGGGTAAAATGAGAAGCCTGAACGAAAACTGGACCGGCCCCCCCCCCCCCCCAGGAGATATGGAAAAACAAAAATAGGGAATTAATTTCGGGAGAACGGGAATAGCTATGGGGTCGAAATTTGTATGGTAGTGCGCCTCATGTGGGGGGGGGGGGGGGGGGGGTAGCAGCTTTGACCATATGGTGGGGACCGAGTGGGAAAAACACGTTTTTTTCCGATATCTCTGCAAATTTTAAAAACCGTAAAAAATTGTTCGGAAAGTTAATAAAAGTATTTTATAAGACGAAATAATATAAAAAAAAAATCAAAATATAAAAAGTTAAGAGAAACGCGTTTTTTTGGGATAAAAGGCGAAAAAGTTCAGCTACGAAGTCGGGGATGGCAAAAATGGGAAGAAAAAAATGTTGATAAAAAAAAAAAAAAACAAAAATTTTTGAAAAAATTGAAAAAATTAAAAAAAAATTCGGAAAGTTAATAAAAGTATTATAAAATGAAATGAGAAAATGAATAATAATAAAAAAAGGAACAAAAGTTAATAAAGTTATTATAAAACCAAATAAGAAAAAAAATTAAAAAAAGGAAAAAAAATGTCTGGAAAGTTAATTATAAAACGAAATAATGAAAAAAAATTATAAAAACGCGTTTTTCGATGAACAAAATGCAAAGGAGTTCAGCTACTAGGTTGGGGCTGGCAAAAATGGACAGAAAAAAATGTTTATGAAAAAAAAAAACAAAAATTTTTGAATAAATTGGAAACAATTTAAAAAAATCTTCTTAATAAAAGTATTATAAAGCGAAATAAGAAAAAAAATTATAAAAAAAGAAACAAAAGATTTTCGAAAAATTAATAAAAGTATTATAAAATCAAATAAAAAAAAAGAAAAAATTGTTTGGAAAGTTAATAAAAGTATTATAAAACGAAAGTAAAAAAAAATATATAAAAAAGATATAGAAACGCGTTTTTCGGAGAAAAAAAGGCGAAGGAGTTCAGCTACGAGGTCAGGGATGACAAAAATGGGAAGACAAGAAAAAAAATTTGAAAAAGAAAGCACAATTTTTTGAAAAAATGGGAATAAATTGATAACAAAAATTTAAAAATGTTCGGAAAGTTAATGAAAGTATTATAAAACGAAATAAGAAAAAAAATATAAAAAAAGGAAACAAAAGATTGTTCGGGAAGTTAATAAAAGTATTATATAACCAAATAAGAAAAAATAATAATAATAAAAAAGAAGCAATTGTTCGGAAAGTTAATAAAAGTATTGTAAAACAAAATAAAGAAAAAAAAATAATAAAAAAGAGTTAAAGAGAAACGCGGTTTTCGTTGAAAAAAAAAAGAAAAGAAAAAATTTAAAATAAAGTGTCGAAACCGGGGGTAAAAGTTGAGAAAAAAAAGCTAAAAAAAAACTCAATTCCTAATATCCCTTTCAGAAGTTTCACTTCAGTTGTGTGCTTATAAAGATGAGGCACATCATTTTTGTTCTTATTGTTAATAACTAACTAACTAACCCAAATATTAATAAAATAGACAAATAAATACTTTCACGGGCCCTCTTGATTTGACCCTTTGATTGGATTTAGTGCTCTTCGATCATTTTTTGCGGAATTTGCTCCGTTTTCACCTTCACTCTCATGCTTGTTTTTATCAGCGGCGTGCGGTCCATGGAAGCAAGGAAAGCCTTGCTTCCCTTAAAATTCTAGAAACAATGCTCCCAATTTAGTACTATTTTGTCTCAATAATAATAAGTATGAATAATTAGTGTGAAATGGGTATCAGTATATATTTCATTTTTGTGATCGCGCCTCCAGTGTCGAAGTCGGCCATGGGCCGTTTGTTTTTCTCGACATGAACCATGGCCGATTACGACATTGGAGGCGAGATCACAAAAATGAAATATATACTGAAACCTGCTTCACACTAAGATTAATATTTCGTTTTCATAATTATTATTCGTGAGACAATATAGTATTAAATTGGGGAGCATTGTTTCTAGAATTTTAAGGAAAGCAATGCTTCCATGGACCGCACGCCGCTGGATTTTATTTATATTTTCTGACGTTTGCGTCATCGGCAGCTGATCGGTATGTGAGGTTATTTCGTAAACTTCATGAACCTCATGAACAAGGTTGCCAGCTCTTTCCGACTGTTTTCTATTTTTATCACGCGACTGCAGTGCGTCACGTGGTTCCTTGCCAGCAATAAGCTGATTTTGAGTTATGGCGGTGACGTTATCGATTTTACACGAAGGTTTCTCAGCTGGCTGTGGCAGTCGTGGCCAAAGGAGCGACTAAATGTAGCGCAAATGTTAAATTGTTTGTGTTGGTGTGGCACAGTGTTAAATCCTAACCCCAATCATTTGCATTGGTGGTTGCCTTGGGTGGTTGCACAATGGTAAAAAATGGTTGTACGCATGGCCCTCCGCTCGCTTCGCTTGCTTCGGGGGCCAACACTAACCTAAATTAACCCAAGGCATGTCCAAAATCAAGCAATTGCATTTTTAACATTTGGGCTACAGTTAGACGTAAATCATGGCCAACCTTCCAGTTTTCCTATCCTTCTCCTGTCATATGAGAAGCCATTGTTGCCGATATGACATGTTGCTGTAATTTTTAAGGAGTTGGGTAAAACTTTTTTTTAGCTTTTCTTCAAGCAATCACGTGTTTGTGTCGGAGTCGCTCTTTCTCTTTTAATTCAGTAATTAGGATGTCTTTAGTTTTGATTACCATCTAGGTACCCCGAATGCACAGGATGCATGGTAGTGGGCTTTATACAAAATAGACGAAATACTCGTCTTTTCGATGGTTTTCTTGCAATATTTGCAGTTTTTCGCGTTTTTTAAATTTGTCATTCTCAAGAGAACCTTTCATTCAAATACTAGTTGGGTTACGACATATAGCAACAAACGCTAAAAATTATACGAATTAGGAAAATACTTTAATAAGGGCGTTATATAAGCTCCAATAGACAAACAATAGGTCGCATTCAGAGGGTGGGATGGCGTCAAAAGCGAAATCTAATCAGCCTAATTGCCCTTGAGTATTCACTCTCAGCCTAAGTTCATCAAATACAAGCACAAGACTTGATGAACGGACGACTCATGCATATTCACCGTAGCCAGTGGAATGCCCTTCGAGTAAATTGCAATAAGTACCGTTAGATTCAAATCAGACAAGAGTAACTAAGTACAGAACCAGACACACGTGGCTGTAACCTCCCCATAATATATGGTGTACAGTTACAGTAGAGAAGACAAAAAAGCAGCGCACGTCATTAAATTTTCATGAAGCAATTTTCTAATTAAATCGGTATAATGAGTTGCATTGAAACTAAAAATAAATATTTTACGTAATAATATTGCATGTCGGGTTATTTTTCTCTGCCACGTAATGGTTAGTGCTATATCGTTTGTGCAACATGGAATTTTAAAATGTTATATTAATGCGGATACATACAAAATATAGATCCTAAGATTAGAGTACCTATTTCTTCCTAGAAATAAATATGCTTTGTGAATTCCAGCTAGACCGTGTAAACTGGCAAATAGCCTAATTAAAAGTTCGAGCAACGTAGATTATCATTTGGTTTTAACGTGAAGAGGTGCCCCTATGATGGGTTAGTAGACAGTCGGCCATGTAAAACTACAGCGTCAAGGTCGCGAAGCCATGAAATGGGTTCACCCATCTTTAAACATCGCGAGTAATCCTTCCGCGAGAACATGGCATTATAGCACGCTAATGGAAAGGCGCGGCTGTTTAAAACACTGCCAAACCAACCATAAATCGATTTTATAATAAACTAGCTTATTCCTCTATATATCCCACCCGTTGACCCTCTCGATCACCCGATTTAAGTCCACTTGATTTTTTTTTTGCGTAATTGCAATCTAAATTTTTAATTTAGTAATGTATACGGTAATTAAACTACTTCCGTTGACAAAACGGATATGCCTTTTTTGAATGGCTTAGCTCAGCTGATATGAATACCTAAGCGGTTTTTTTTTGGTGGATATGGCACTTCTGGCCTTTATCGTGTGCCATGATTTTTCAATGACTTCCGACTTTTGCTTTACCGTTATAATACTATGAATACTATAGTACTATATTTTTATGCGCTGTGCAAATTTTCAATTTTTCTATCTCGAAGGTAAAGGAATTAAATTAGCTAAATTGCAGAGTATGTAGGTAAAGGCAAAAACTATGAACGACATTTATAAGCCTATTGCCAACGTTGTCATGTTAAAAAAAGCCCTAGAAAATTGACATTTTGTGTTAACAATGGCAACGGTAGACTTTCCGTTGATAATTCGTTTGCATTAAGTCAGTGTTTTTAAGCCGCGTTCGTTATTGTCATCTTTTTCCTCGATTTGCTCTGAAAATTTGACAGTCACGAGGTCTGTGTATTTAAAAGGAAAATCCAAGTCACGTGCCTGTCAAAATGTTAGAGCAAATCGAGGAAAAAGATGACAATAACGAACGCGGCTTAAATTGGGGATGGAGTAATGACGTCACACGACGAAATTGATTCAAATTATTTAGAACCGAAGCACCGATATATGGAGATCGGTGAACCGAAGCCAGACAACAGTTGTCTTGTATTGAGGTTGAAGGTGGGTTGAAGTTTAAAACAGGCACATGTTCTTCCTTATTTCTCAGCCACCATCGCCATATCCATATTGGGTGTGTCTTCCGAAAGTGACGGGAGAACAAGCCCTTGATTTTTTAGAATGTTTTGTTGGGGTTAGTTGGGTCCTAATTCGATACAAGAACGTAAAACTTATTTACTTTTGCAGTACAGGACGTATTGATAACTCACCTAGGAAAGTAGGAAATTAAGAAAAGGAATTTTTTGTCACCAATCAGGAAGAAGCAAAGCGCAGCGTTGCTTTTGTACAAATCGTGCGTAAGAAACTAGCGTCTAGCCGCTGTGGGGAGCCTGATCCTCGACAATGCTGTTTACACATGTCTTCACTTCACGCGCTTGTATAACACTTATCGAGAAAAGAAGGAATGTGACAGGTTGGCTTAGGTGGTGAAGCACGCGTCTCTAGAACGCAAACTGATTGGTTTGACGGCCGGTCCTTGCGATTTTTGTTTTATTGAATTATTTAGTTTTTTGGCATGCCTTGGTTTAGTTGTTGTTGGTTGCGCTCACCAGCGAGCGGAGGGCATTATATGAAGTGAAAATGTAAACATTAACTACGCATGTGGCGCCATATACCCGTCCCGTTCGGCAGAAGTCGAGATCAGGCTCCCCACAGCGGCGAGACTATAGTTAGTGCTTAACCAGAGTATAACATGTTATACTCTGGCTTAACTATGTAATATTACATTGTTGTCAGATTGGGCGTAAAAAGATAATGAGGCCAGTTGGAGTCGTTTGTTCCATTTTTCTCTACATAAAATGATTCTGACACTTTAAATAATCGATAATGATAATTTATTAGTTATTATGTTTGACCATTGATTCATCTAGCGTTAGATATTTTCAGAGTTTGATGTAGAGCCTGCTGTACAATTTTCTCCAACACTTGGCAATATTGCAGCGACTGACGTTTGATTGGATGCTGGATTATTAGTAGGGCCTGCCGCCAGTGGCGTACTATATATTAGCCATTGCTCATTTAAATGTTCAGTAATGCTCATTATACATTGTCACTGTTGTGCGGTTTTCAGCGAAATCACTGTGAAGGTTTTTATTGTAAAAAAAAAAGTGTGTGCTTAAGATAGAAGTGAAAACTTCCCACATTCTTTATCTTTTTTGTCAATTTTTTATGTTTTGCCTAATAAAATAATTTCAAAATTAAAATGACTCGGCTATTTACATTTACCTGTCCAAGTTAAAAATTGATTCTCGATGCTCGATCAGTGTGACAAGCACTTCAAGTTTCACTTGACTTGACCCGATACAAATTCTGCAACTCAACTGGCTCGTAACGGACGAAATTACTGGTTCAAATTTAACGAGTGCCATATATTATTGTAAAGGGAGCTTAACGAGCTTCAAATTGATATACCATTTGAATGTTTCAGGGGAGGTTTCCCGAACCACAAAATTAGCTTGAATGTGCGCCAAACTCGATGGCTTATTAGGAATATCCAGAGAATGAAAATTTGAAATTTAAGCTGGGTCGATAAGAGACCTTAATCCCCATTTTAAATATATTTTGGCACTGCGGCGTTGTCAGATTTACTCTTACAATGAATTAAATCAAATAAAATTTATTTATGTCAAAATGTGCAAATAGCAAATTTTTTCATAAATTTAAAACTCAATATTATAAAGGTTTTTTTTAATAATGTCAAATAAAACACTACATTAAAAATAAGATATCCTGATGGAATAATTAAAATAACATACATCACTAAAATATTAAAACATCAAGATTAAGGAATTCTAGTACTATAAGATTCTACTGTACTCAATTTTTTCATAAATTTAAAACTTAATAGTAGAAAGGTTTTTTAAAAAAATAATGTCAAATAAAACACTACATTAAAAATAAAATATCCTAATGGAATAATTAAAATAACATAAAACACTAAAATATTAAAACATCAAGATTAAGAAATTCTGCTGTACTATAAAATGCTTTACCTAATAAGAAGCTTTTGAGTGCTTTTTTAAACTTTTGCATAGGAAGTTCTCTAATCTCTTGTCGAAGTTTATTAAAAAGCTTCACACCAATAAAATCAGGTCTACATTGGCACCTTTTCAGCCTGCAATAAGACGGGACTAAATCACCTCTAGATCTGGTATTGTAGTCATGTAGATCCTCATGAGTCCTATATCCGGCCAGGCCACTCTTAACATGCAACAGATTTTCAAGAATATACACAGAGGGAAAAGTCAATACACCCCACTCAGCGAATGAAGCCCTACAGTCCTCCCTGTATCCTAAGCCAGCCATAAGCCTTATAGCTCTCCTTTGTAAGCCAAATACCCTAGCAGAAGGCGCTGATGCCCCCCAAGCCAATATTTCATATACCATTTTGCTGTTAAATACCGCAAAATAGGCAGTTTTAAGTGTTTCCCGTGATACACGACCCACAAGACCCCGCAAAACAAAAACACTCGTACGAAGTCTTGCACACACCGTTTCCACGTGAGGTTGCCAGATTAATCTGGAGTCCAGGCAGATGCCAAGGAACTTGACTGATTCCAGAGGAGAATCACCACTATCTCTCATAGTAAATGTAATAATTTGGGTCTTCTCAGCATTAAGCAACAGACGATTTGAAAGGAACCAAGACTCCACCGCCTCGCGTCCCTTCAATAGTTTTTTCCTAGTCTCCTGTTCTGTTTCCCCAGTTACAGCAATGGTTGTGTCATCCGCAAACAGCACAAATTTACCCTCCTCACAGCAGAGAGGTAGGTCATTAAGGAAAATCAGAAAGAGAATTGGACCAAGGATCGACCCCTGTGGCACACCAACATCCAGAAGCGATTCCGCAGAGGTCACACCATCCACCGTCACTGCTTGGTAACGCCCAGCAAGGTACGACTGCGTCAACTTAATACTATCTTCACCAAAGTTGTAGAATCTTAATTCTAAAAAGATAATGTGTGACACAATCAAAAGCCTTGCTGAGGTCACAAAACAGGGCATCAAAGTACTCCATAGCCTCAAATGAGTCAATTACCCCCTCTAGAAGGTCCAACACTTCCTGGACAGTGCTTTTCCTCTGTCTGAATCCAAATTGTCGGTCGCTAAACAGCCCATGGGTCTGAAATAGATCCACTATCTGTGTCGCCATGATCTTCTCAAAAAGTTTGGATATAACAGGGAGCAAAGAAATTGGCCTATAATTAGCAGCCAGTGATTTATCCCCCTTCTTGTATACTGGTGTTATTAAAGCTTTTTTTAGAGCGCCTGGAAAGATGCTGTCACGAACACACTGATTAAAAAGTTTGGTGAGTGGAATATAAATTAAATCTTGTACTGACTTTATGATTTCTACACTTTTTTGTTCTTTAATTGTGTGATTGTATCCTTCATTTTTATATAAGTGATCTCTTGATAATCAAAGTGTTGGAATGAAGTTTTTATTTTGTTGAGATGCAAGAGAGGATCACTAGTCTCCTGAGGCATGTCCCTCATGAGATTTTTTGCTACACCGGAAAAGAAGTTGTTAAATTCTTGCGGCAGTATATGACAGCTGGTGTTTTTTGTATTAGTTACTTTACCTCTTTTTGAATTTATAATTTGCCACATACATTTGCTTGGATTACTTGAAGAGTTTATTGCCCTATCATTTTCCAATCTCTTTGCCTCCCTGATAGATTTTTTATAGTTTCTTTTTAATGTTTTATATATTACCCAATCATTCACTCGATTGTATTGCTTACATATATCATTTAACAGATGTAAATGTTCTCTCATACCCTTAAGATCATTATCAAACCAACTGACTCTATTGGCCTGATCCGATCTGACACAGAATTTCTTCTCAGGGAATGATTGCAATGATTGAATGATGCATCCCCAAGTGACTTCATTAAGATACAGAATTTTTCCTCAATACCAATCTTTACACTATCCACAAAATCCCACGAAATATCCCCAATGATATTATAATAATTGTTTAACCCCCTCTGTGTAATGGGTCGAAAAACTTCTTTTTTCTTCAAACGTCAGTAAATCCGTCATTACTCGACTGTGTAGGCGGCCGTGAAGTTTCGCTTTTCCTCCGCCGGAGCTTTACTTTTCACTTTTCCGCCGGCGGAGGTAAAAGTGTTACCATAGCAACATAGATACCATACAAACAGACAACAAAATAAGCGTCAACAACTCAAGATTTATTAAACTACAATTTGTATTTATCACTCAATTTGTGATTGCATTTCTAAAAATCACTAATTTAGGAACAAATTGGTTATTATTTAATCGAACTTACTCAATAACTGCTTATCAATACGGAATTAAAACGCAATCGGAGACCCAATCTTAAAAAATAATTATTGTTGACAGTGTCCACTGACAGCTTGATGTTACATTATATTAACCGACACCGGTCTACGCAAGGCCACCTACGACCGTGGTCTAAGCCGCCTTGCGAACCCATTTAGCTTTAATAATAATTAGATATTATTACTATTAAAAAGAGATGTTTTTGCATTAATTTGTCGACATTTGAAGAAAAAACAGCATATTTTATTTGGAGGAAAAGTTACTTTTCATGGCTTGCTCTCTATTACCAGCCTCACTCCGTTCGGCTGTTAAACACGAGCGCGCCATGAAAAGTATCACTTTTCCTCCATATAAAATAATATACTATTTCGGACAGCACTTTATTGTCTACCCCAAAATTAAACCCATGGTGTTGACCCAGATGATCCGAGAGTTTCATATTAAGAGTCTTTGCCAAAAATGGCCTTGTTGTAAAATTTAAAAAGATATTATCCAGGCAGGATTCTCCACGTGTTGCTTCAAAGATTGTTTGTTGAAAACCGTATGACCCCAGAAGATCGAGCAGTACAGACGACTCACCCTGTGTTGTGCCAAACATAACATTGAAGTCCCCAGCCAGAATGATATCCCTTTCCTGGCCAATATGACTCATTACACCCTCTAGAGCAGACAGAAAAGTGCCAACATCTCCTCCAGGAGTCCTGTGTATACATATAATATAAACATTATTAATTAGGATAACACACAATTCTATACATTTTTCAACATTATAAATATTAAAAGCCTCTACATACACAAAATTAACATTTTCCCTAACTAAAATTACAGTACCTCCACCCAAAGACAGAGTTCTTGTCGAGAAACCTGCAACCTTGTAATCCTGTATATGGAAAGCATCCATCTCATCAGCATTAAGCCAATGCTCTATCAAGCATATAATGTCAATGGGATTGTCCACCAATGATGCTTCTAGTTCATGAATTTTATTTCTGATAGACCTCACGTTGTAATGGAGCAGAGTCGCAGTATTTTCCACAACTTCTTCAGTGGTTTGACATCCTTGGTTGATACTGTGACCTTGCTGTTTCCAAGCGCTGGAGATTGATAAAATGGCTCACCCTAATTCCACAGGGCCATAGATTGGAGGACATTATGGCATCCCTTTTATCCTGAGGAACTCCCAGTCTAAAAGAGCTTTTGGTCTTATCCTTCCTTGTAACCATTTTTTCACAAAAAAATCCATCTCCAAGATCATTTGTTTCCAAATGATTTATTATCATATCCTCAGTTATGGATGGATCAAAGCCTGATAAAAATATCCAGGATTTTAGTTGGGCTGCTTTGAGAATACTTGAAGAGTTGTTTGATCCTTTTATTGGTTTAGGTCTTATGTTTTTAGTGGGTATATTGTTATTTCTGCCTCTTCTTGTTACTTTTGTCCAACCTTCCTCATTTTCAAAGTCAGAACCCTGATTTGACTGATCTGTAACCTGTTTTTTGTTTTTGTTTACCACCGGACTGGGAGTAGGAGGTTTAATTGAGGTTAATGGAATGCCCTGTATATTATAATATTTTTAGTTCTATGTTATACCTATGTGCCGTTTAGGAAATAAAAATAATTTTTACAAAATTTAGCAATAGCGGCACTTTTTTTACAGCCAGCATAGGCGGAGGTCTGCGTTTTTGGTTGCTGGTCTTTAATATATTGCTGTATGAAGGATGTCTATTAAATAATGGGCTTTTCGAAGAACATAATAAGTAAATTATGAAATGAAACACCCTATATTTTATAGTGGTACTCAAAAGATCAATTAATACTCCTTCTAAAAGTATTGCGTAATACAATACCTATTTTCAGCGGTTTTGGACAAAATTATGCGAGTAATAAAAGTAATATTTCTTATTACATGAATTCAACAATAAAACAATAACAAAAAAAAATCAATGCATTAATTGTGTAACCCGCCCTCTATTAACTCTCAAACGTTCGAGGAGTTGCTACAGGAATGCCTCCCTTACTCGATTCCATAGGTCTTTCTTATTGAAGGTTATGTGTGTGTTGACTGTTTTTTTTAATTGAGTTAAATCGGCTTTCATCCGCGTCAGATTGGAACTATTTTGTATTTTTAATATAAAACTACACATTTTAAACAACAACAAAATATTGAAAAGTAGTATTTGTGTGAAAAAACAAATAAAACTGTGAAAATTAGTTTGTGAGGTCACAGGATTGCTATAACTGCTCAAAAATATGTGTGTTGAGGGAGGAAAAAGGAAAGCTGTTTGGCTTTCCATGTGATTTTTGCAAGAGGACCATATGCAGCGAATGTACTGGTGCAATGGCCGGAGAAATAAGAGTTATTCCTAGCCCTTCTAGAGCTACACTTTATCTCTGCCCTGGCTGTAAAGAAACTATAAATAAGCTCCCAGAAATCCAAGAAATAGTGCAAAAGTCACAAGTGGAACTAAAAAAAAAACAAACAGTAGGGGGAGGAAACAGCTAAAAATCTGGCAAAATTAAAAATGAGGTAGACTCTTTAAAAAAAGTCGATGTAAAGGAGGAAAATGAGGCTTTAAAGGAAGATATAGCAGATATAAGAAAAGAAATGAGTCAGGTTGAGAAAAAAATTCCTGCGGTGAGCTATGCTGATGCCTTAAAAAATCTAGAAAAAAAAATGGAAAACATCAAAATGCCAGTAGAAAGTGCGGTTGAGATGGAAGTAGAGCCAACTTTATTTGAGATGAGGGAAAGAGAACGCCGAGCCAACAATATAATCTTTTTTGGTGTGGGTGAGGCCTAGTGCTGGCAACCGAAGACGGTTTTTCGGATAGCCGGTTAACCGGTTTCGGATTATCCGCGGTTTTTCAAAAAACCGAAACCGGTTAACCGGATACTCGGTTAACCGATTACTCGATTTCTCGTTTAACCGATTAATCGATTAACCGAATAACCGGTTTCTCGGTTAACCGATTAATCGATTATTCGGTTATCTAGTTACATGGCACTGGACCACCGGGTTCTCAAGTAATGGTAAAAAAGATAGAAAGTAAAGTAAAAACTGGGTATTTGGAATCGTAACATACCACATACCTACTGGACGGTGATTATATTTGGAAATGCTTTTAGAGGGCAATTGAAAAATAATATCTACCTTTAATAGAATACCTTTATATTTATTTATGTTTTAAAAAATTGTAATATTTTTTCTGCTCAGAATTTATATCGATTGTAATTTGTAATAAACAATATTTTTAATTTAATTATTACCTTGGGGTTTATTTCAATAACGACCAAAAACTGGAATAAATTTGGTTCACGAGAATTTAATGATTGTGCTCTAATCGGCAGGGAAACTGAACTAATGGAAATATGCTTGAGAACAAATTATAAATTATGATTAGCCTATGATGACTGTGTATTAACCGATTAACCGGTTATCCGATTAACCGGCTATCCGATTAACCGGTTAACCGGTTATCCGGATACCCGGTTTTCACTATTATTCGAATACCCGGTTTTATCCGAAACCGGTTTTTAAGAAAACCGAATAACCGGTTTTAACTTTTTACGGTTTTTGCCAGCACTAGTGAGGCCAATGCAGAGGAGAAAGAGAGGGTGGATAATAAACTATAAGTAAAATGTATGTGGGACTTAATTTAAAAATACCGGAGACTGCCAAGGTGTATAGACTTGGAAGGGAGGCACCAAATAAAAAAAGGTCAATAAAAGTAGTATTACCATCAAGACAGGAAGCATTGAAAGCTCTTAAAAATAGAAAAACATTGGAGGAAAAATTTTCTGGAGTTTACATTAAAGGTGATCAAACTGAAAACCAATGGAAATACCTAATGCAGACTTTGGTAGAGCTGGAAAGGAAAAAGAGTGAAGGACAATCAAACCTGATAATAAAATACGTCAATGGCATTCCCAAAATACTAGAAAAACTTGCAAAGAACTAAGTCTGGTTGAGGTAGTTGAGATCTCATTTTGGTATAGCAACCTCAGTTCAGTAGTAAACAAAATTGATGAATGGAAGGCAAGGGTAGTTGCAAAAAGCCCAACAATTGTCATGCTAACAGAAACATGGCTAAGGGATGGATTAGATGACAGCATCATAAATCTAGCAGGTTACAGCATCTTTAGAAGTGATCGGCCAAACCAAAAAAGAGGAGGCGGAGCATGTATTTTTGTTAAAGATGAAGTAGACGAGCATGAAGTGAGATGTAGTCTCTCTCAGAAATACTTAACAGATGTGCAAATAGATGCAGTTTGGTTAGATATACAAATAGCCAAAATCAAAGCCATTGTAGCGTGCATCTATAGGCCAGGAACTACCACAGATGAGCAAGCCAATACCCAAATGGTATCCACGAACAGAACAGCATTTACCACAAAAAACCCAACATTTATAATCGGAGATTTCAACTACCCTAACATAAATTGGGACAACCTCACAGTTTCGCCACAAGATAAGAAAACTCAAGACTTCATGGATATGTACCAAGAATCAGGTGCAACTCAAATAATAAATTTTCCAACTCGTTTCCGGAACAATCAGAGTTCTCTGCTAGATTTGTTTCTTTGCAGTGGCACAAAGAGCGTCTATGAACTAAGATGAGAAGCTCCTATCGGCCGCAGCGATCATGTTATTATTACTGCCAAAACACAGCTTAAACTTCCACCAAAGCCAACTCATAAAGTCTAGAGAAGAAACTTCTACACTGTAGACTACAATAAAATGAATGACTTTATCAGACAACAACCTGAAAGCTTAAATTTGTCTAAATATGAGAGCTTTGAGAGAACTTTGAAGAGTGCTGTACTTGAACACATACCATTGAGGTCAGTACGAGTAAACCAACAGAAGCCATGGATAAATCAGAAAATATTCAGAGAAATCAACAAAAAAAGAAAGTTGTGGGATAAATACAGAGGCAACAGAACAGAAGAAAATTGCAGTGTCTATACAATACAGAACAATGCTTTAAAACAGAAACTAGATGAGGCAAGAAAAAGATATGAGCATGGGTTAGTCAATGCTGACTCGCCCAAAAGAGTATTTAAATATATAAGCAGAAATCTGAATTCAAAAGTGACCACAATTACTCTGAAGGACCCCATAACAAATGAGCTTTTAGACAGCAAAACCATGGCTGAAAAGTTTGCTGAACAGTTTGATCAGGCCTTCTCTCAGAAAAACCTTACTCTCCCTGTTTTGCCAGACCATACAAGGGTTGAACGCTCCTTTGAGTCAATAATTTTCAATGAGAAAAAAGTCAAACAAGCCCTTAAGTGTATGAGAAAAGACTCCAGTCCAGGCCCGGATGAGATACCTACAATTATATTGCAGAATTGTGTAGTGAATCAATTGGTTTGCGACTATCTGAAGCTATGCAGGAGTGTCTAACCCTTGGAAAAATTCCTCAGCAATGAAAAAAATCGATAGTCACTCCACTATTCAAAAAGGGTGACCGTCACAAGCAACAAAACTATAGGCCTATTAGTTTGACATGCAATCCACTAAAATGCATGGAAAAGATTATTGTGGCAGAACTGACATCATTTTTCTTCGAAGAAAATCTCATACCACCCTCACAACATGGATTTCTCTCCAAACGTTCTACAACAACAAATTTGTTTGAATGTCTTCAAGACTGGACAGACAACTATGACAAATCCCAGCCCACAGACATAATATATCTAGATTATGAAAAGGCATTTGACAAAGTCCCGCATAATCTACTTCTCGGTAAGTTGGAACATTTTGGAGTGAGGGGCCAACTCTTAACACTAATAGAAGACCTGCTGTATGAGAGATTTTATCAAGTGAGAGTAAATGGTGTGTAGTCAAATGATCACCTTGTGAGTAGTGGAGTTGTGCAAGGTTCAGTCATGAGCCCAATGCTCTTTACATCATATTTGTTTGATCTTACGAATCTCATTGAAACTAATATGAAGAACTTTGCAGATGATGGGAAACTCTATACAAATCCGTTAGAGCATGTGGGGCAGCTAAGGGCTGACCTGAGGACTGTTGAGAAATGGTCTTCAGACTGGGGAATGAAGTTGAATGAATCCAAATGTACAGTTTTGAGAATTGGTCCAAACAATCCAAATGAAGAATATAAAGTGAACAATCAGATATTGACAACCGTAACAGAACAAAACGATCTGTGAGTCATGATAAGCTCAGACTTAAAATAGGAAAACCACATTCTGAAGATTGCCAAAAAAGCCAATTCATTTGTATACCTCATTAAACAAGCATTTAAAGACCACTCAATAGAAATGATAGGCAAACTATACAAAAGTTATATTTGACCAAAGCTTGAGCATGCTTTCTCAGTTTGGAATCCATATTATGTCAAAGACATAGAGGTTTTAGAAAAAATACAAAGAAGAGTTACAAAAATACCATCAGAGTTACGAGACCTTCCATACACAGAAAGAATGACAAGACTAAAACTAACAACTTTGAGGGAGAGAAGACATAGAGGAGACTTGATTGAAACATACAAAATCACTAGTGACTACTATAATTGTAACATCAGACCGATCTTCATACAAAACCAAAACAATCTTCGTGGGCACTCCAAGAAACTCGAAAAAGAAAAAGCAGCAAAACTTCCTAAAAAAAAACTTTATTAAGTAACCGGGTTGTTTATTCATGGAATGCACTGGAAGAACAGACAGTGACAGCCCAAAGTGTCAACGCATTCAAGAATGGACTAGACAGGGAACTTAAGAATAATGCAGTTAGAATGATACACTACAGTGCATAAACAGTTATACCTGCACAAACACAAAAAAAAACATACTTAAATGCAGCAATAGCTTCAACGGTTTTTACCGCCTGCTATTGGACAAATTCCAGGATTATTATGACCCAGTTTAAATTTCAAATGTCTACCTTTCTCCATTATCTAGATACTTCTACTACGCCATCGAGTTTGGCTCACCCTGTATATATGAATATTTAACTCAAACATCATAATTATAAATCGTACCCAAACCCGATAACAGTTTTTCCCTAACAAAAATGCAAACAATACGCCACGAAATCGGCTAGAAGCGGTCGGCAGTAATCATCGAGCATTACTTTAAATTGCAAATTACTGATAAATTATTCTTTTCTGTTTTTATGGCTAGGTTCCTAGTACCATAAATAAAGTCTACACAGGCCTAAATGATAAATGCTCGTATATGTCGTAAGCGCTCGTAAGTTCATAATAATTGATTGTTTGTTGCACTGTTTAAATGAGGATAGCTAATATATTTATTATTGTTATTATTAATGGGATTTTTAGGTCATTGCTACCACTATGTTGATAAGTGGCAATAGAACGCTTGAACTCGATGCATAATATATGTCGAGCTGCATTTTTTACGTCGTTTGTTATAGTTCCAGTTCCGATGGTTTGGTGACATTGCGACCTTTGGTAACTTAAAATGTATTTATCGGAAAGTTCGTTTTTAGTTTATTAAATTAAGATTGTTAAACGCGGTCAGACCTGAACTTATTTCGATGATTTGGGGATAAAGAGCAAAAACTCCACTTTGACATACTATATTATATGTCTAAAACATCTGAGACTAAAAATTTAGAGGCCAGTCTATCATTGACTCCAACAACGATCAAATCAGCACATGAATTAGTCAGACTTGTGGTGATGGTGATTAACAGTCAGGGGGGATTTAAAAACGTATCTTTTATGATGACCAATTTCAATTGCGATTATTCCAATTATTGTTGTTTTTGTTTACAGAAAAATGCATACCAAAACGACAAAACTCCTATGAAATGTCAAGCTAGCCCTTATTCCTTGTCTCCGCTCAGTACGAGCAGCCAAAGACTGTTACGATCACCTCATAAAGCCACAAGAAAAATCTCTAGGATACCATTTAAAGTAAGTAGCGTTTTATCTACGGTTGGGGTCACTTATGACGTTGTTTGAGTAAAGGAGAAAATAGTTTGGTATTTTTTTGGACAAAATAGTGAGTGCGCAGTGTAATAATTATAGTGCGCGTTGACCATTCTGCCCAAAAAAAATAAGAATTATTGTTTAATTTTTTATTAGGTGTTAGATGCTCCAGAGTTACAAGACGACTTCTACCTAAATCTAGTCGATTGGTCCGTTCAGAACGTGCTTAGTGTAGGCTTGGGAAGTTGCGTGTACCTGTGGAGCGCGTGTACTAGTCAAGTAACCAGATTATGTGATCTGTCCAGCGATGGTAACGTGGTCACGTCAGTATCATGGAGCGAAAGGGGCAATTTGGTTGCTGTTGGAACGCATAATGGCTATGTTACGGTAAGTGGTGTTCTGATATATTCAATCAAGAATTGAACTTAAAAATAGTATATTTGTGCCAAAACTGTTGGGCGCGTTGTACCATTTCGATTTTTTTTTGTCACCAGGTATGGGATGTTGCCGTAAACAAACAAGTAAACAAATTAATGGGACATTCAGCTAGAGTGGGAGCGTTGGCATGGAATGGAGATGTGCTCAGTTCAGGGAGCAGGGACAGAATGATTTTGCAGAGGGATACTAGGACACCACGTGAGTATTTATTTAGCCCTTAAAAAGGATCTCAAAAAAGGCTTCAAAGGGGAATTATAAGGGCTTATCACTTCCCCAGATCTGTGTACAACATTTGAGGGGATTGAAAAAAATCATAAATTTTGTATTGTCAGCTCTTGAAAGTGAGAACGTGTCTTTGGTGTTTTTTTTTTTTACTTATTCAATCATAGCTGCGTTATTGTAATGTCATGAGAAATGCATGCAGTGCAATGTAGGACATAGCAGATTCTGCTATTATGGGATTTCCTGAATGAGCTGTGCTCCTGCCTTCTGCTGCCTCTGGGTTTTAGAATTAGTCACTATTTAACCGTTTCCGTAATAAAAACGAAAAGAAAATTCAAAAAATCAAATTTTGACGTGAATAGTTTAGAAAGGGGTTTTTGGATGAGGGGAGTTCAGTTTTTCCATCTAAAAAATCGGACGGTTTTTCTGTACCGAAATATTATACAAAAAAAGGAATTTTTGTAAAAAATAATATTTTTAACATCTTGTACATATATGATTTTTAAATTTTTATTTTTATGTTAATAATATGTAAATGGATCAATTTAAACGTTTCCGTATTAAAAACGAATATTTTGTTATTCAAAAAATATACGAGTATGCCTCAAAAAAAAAAGTGGAGATTTTCAATAAATCGGCTGTAATTCGAACACGGTAATAGTTAGAAGTACACGGTAAATGACAGAAAGATTAGCCTCATGAGGTACTTTAACATGCCGTAGTCCGTTCGATCGTACGACGTTTCGTTTTTTTTTTATCGACCAAACGTGATTTTTATATTTTCCCAATTCTCTCGGCAATGGAACAAGATATTTCAAATCGGTCTGTGCCAGTATCTGCGTCGTCTCAGGGTCGATCGGAAAGCTTTTATATCATTTTTCGATAGGAATTTTAATAAGGCAGATATTCGGTAAAATATAATTTTCGTCTCAAAATTTAGCATTTGTCTTCAGATTTTGCCATGAAATGCGGAATTTCGTAGGTGGATGATCTTTTTCATTTTAAAGACTTTAACAGGGTTTTTTTTGGGTGCCCTGAGTTCGATTTTTGCATCTAAAATTTTCTACGATTTTTCTGTACCGATATATTTCGAAAAAAGGGGAATTTTTTCAAACCTAATTTTTTTAACAGCCTGTATGTCATTTCTAAAATTTTATATGTATGTTAGTAACATGTAAATAGATCCCTCTAACCGTTTCCGTAATAACAACGAAAAACAAATTTTCGAAAAATTGAAATTTTGACGTGAATGCTCTAGGAAGGGGGTTTTGAATGCGCCAAGTTCGATTTTCGCATCTAAAAAATCGTACGATTTTTCTGTATTGAAATATTTCGAAAAAATGAATATTTTTATCAAACTTAATTTTTTTACCACCCTGTATATCATTTTTTGAATTTCATTTGTTTGTTAATAACATGTAGATGAATTCCTCTAACCGTTTCCGTAACAAAAACCAAAAACAAATTTTCAAAAATATTTTTCGAAAAATTTAAGTTTTGATGCTCTAGGAAGGGGTTTTGGGTGCGCCGAGTTCGATTTTCGCATCTAAAAAATCGTACGATTTTTCTGTATTGAAATATTTCGGAAAAATTAATATTTTTATCAAACTTAATTTTTTTACCACCCTGTATACCATTTACAAAATTTTATTTGGATGTTGGTAACATGTAAATGGATCCCTTTGACCTTTTTCGTAATAAAAACGAAAAATAAATTTTCAAAAATTTTTTTCGAAAAATAGAAATTTCAAGGAATACTCTAGGAAGGGGGTTTTGGGTGCGCTGAGTTCGATTTTTTCATCTAATAAAATCTACGATTTTTCTGTACCGAAATATTTCGAAAAAAAGGGGATTTTTTTTCAAACTAAATTTTTTTACCACCCTGTATATCATTTACAAAATTTTATTTGGATGTTAGTAACATGTAAATGGATCCCTCTGACCGTTTCCGTAATAAAAACGAAAAACAAATTTTCAAAAATATTTTTCGAAAAATTGAAATTTCAACGTGAATACTCTAGGAAGGGGGTTTTGGGTGCGCCGAGTTCGATTTTTGCATCTAATAATATGTACGTACCGAAATATTTCGAAAAAAAGGATAATTTTTTTCAAACTTAAATTTTTTACCACCCTGTATATCATCTACAAAATTTTATTTGGATGTTAGTAACATGTAAATGGATCCCTCTAACCGTTTCCGTAATAAAAACGAAAAAATATTTTTCGAAAAATTGAAATTTTGACGTGAATACTCTGGGAAGCGAGTGCTGAGTTCGAATTTCGCATCTAAAAAATCGCACGATTTTTCTGTACCGAAATATTTCGAAAAAAGAAGCATTTTTTTTCAAAATGAATTTTTTTACCACCCTGTATATCTGTTCAAAAACCATTTTGAACACGCTTTTAAATCTAACGATTTAATTTTGTACAATTTTAACATTCCACGCCACTGTCCTCACGTCCCAAATAAATTAAAATCCATGGCGATACTACTAACGCCCTCTCTTGTTAAAACGTTTATCCACTGCATCAAACAGTCTAGAAAGCTAAAAGCAAAGCGGCCTCGAAAAGTATCTGATCAATCACAGCGCTTTCTACAAAACGCCGCTGTATCTCGGGCATTTTAAGATCCTTCACACAAATAGAGCACTATGTAAAAATCGACCTCTCCTATTGGTCGATCCATCTCGTATTACAATATGTCTTCGTGATGCAATCAATTTCTGGCAAGAGCTCTCGTAGTCGAGAGGTTTAGATTATGTTTCTAAAAATCTTTTTCTTGATTTTGGGTATGTCTTGGGTTAGTTTGGGTTAGATGTCTGCTACATTGACACTCATAGCGTTTGACAGTTCGCGCGATTTAGATATCGTTTAACATATGCATCGGTTTTTGCGTCTACCTACAGCAATTTTGTGCCTTCACGCATGCGTACGTGCTAATTCATATATATTTCAAAGTTGTTTTTTCTTAATTTTGGGCATTGCATTGGGTTAGTTTTGCTTAGTTGAACTCCCGGAGCGAGCAAAGCTAGCGGAGGGCCATGCGTGAAGTGAAATATTAGATCGACAACACTGGGCTGCTGCCAAATGCGCAGGGCCGAAGGTAGAAAATTTTCTAATCTATCAATAAAAACATTAATTTATTCTTTCACACTGCACAGTCGATTCGATCGGAACGTTTATCCAGTTTTCAGTTTGTTCCGATCAGTTGTTATATTCAAAGTTTTATTTAATATCGATTTTTGGTAAGTTTTGATAGACTAACACGTGGTATACATGGTTAATGGTTATATAGCAAAATTAAGGGAGTCAACGATTCGATCGCAAAATGAAATTGCACTTGCAGGCGGTCGAACAGCTCATTCAGCACTCAAGTTGCCGTTGAACATGCAAACTAATGAAACTCCAACTTGCAACCTTTCGAGGGATTCTGCGATGGCCAAAGTGTTGCAGCAAAGCAAATTGATCGTTTGAGATGAATGCATGATGGCACACAAAAAATCTTTGGAGGCATTAGACCGCAGGATTCAAGATTTAAAAATCAACCAAAACCAGTTTGGTGGTACGATGATTCTATTGGCAGGTGATTTTCGACAAACATTGACAGTAATTACACGATCAACGTCAGCAGACGAACTTAATGCATGTTTGAAGTCGTCAATTCTATGGAAATACGTCAAAACACTTAAATAAAAAATGTGAACATGCAAGTCGAATTACAGAATGAACGATTTGGAGAAGTTTTTTCCAAACTATTGCGCGACATTGGTAATGGCAAAATTCCAATTTATACATCGTCTGGTTACATTACATTCCCTGTTAGTCTCCTTTTCTTGAGCCCCCGTAGCGAGAGGAGGGCCATGCGGATCGACCAATAGGAGAGGCTGATTTTTATATAGTGCACCATTTGTGTAAAGGATCTTATAATGCGTATACCGGCGATATTACTAGCTCCATCTGTTGTAACCACGTTTACTCAGCTGAACCCGGCCGCGTATCCTACGCCGCGCGCCGAGTCGACCAATCACAGCCTTCACGGCGAAGACGGAGGTAATCAAGTTAGTGCCTCTAAATTTTCGATCTTTAATATTCAAATTTATAATTCCTAGTCAGTGTATTTCGACCAGATCTGTGTTAATATGCATGTGTTAATATGCATGTTTATGCTAGATAATCGCTGATGTTAAGTTTCGTATAACTTCTCTGTAGTTACATCATTTGCCCTTTTCTAAGTTCTGCATTGATCCATCTTCTCCCGCCAGAAAGGGAGGAGTGAACGCCTTCGAGCTGATCCAGTTTTCGTTCTAGTAGAAAGTAGCATCTCGACTCTCACCCAAGTAAGTCGCGCCAAGGGCGCGCTCCCGTTTCTCGCCGGCATGGCGTCAAGTCGCCATGCCGCGCCGGGCAGTTTCACGTTTTGAGACCTTATAATCCCTCTAGTTCTCTACTCAAGTGAATTGTGGTATCCAACCATGCTCGTCGTCATCTCAAGCCTACAGAAAAGGTATTTATCGGCACCCTGTCTGCCATTATCCTCAATTTCAGTATGACGCTGCAGGCCCGGACTGGGCCATCGGGCGATCGCCCGATGGGCCGGTCCCAAAAATGGGCCGGTCGTTTTGCCCAAAAAAATCCTAACGAAAGAAACGTTAAAAAAATAAAAACTCAAAGCAACCACTATCCAGACGCTGGACCCGCCATGCTGCGTTTGCCGCAGCAGTGTTTTTAAAATGTACCGATTTTCTTTCAAAAATGTACCGAGACAGTTTTAAATGAAAATGTTAATTTATAGTGGTTGAATTACCCGATAAGTTCCTTTGCAAGGTTATACATTTTAAAATTTTATATTAATGACGTACTAAAAGTCATATATTTATGTTGTGGCATGTTTATTAATGATGAAAATTTAAAATAAAATGAGCAAAAATTTAATCGAAACGATATGTTTTATAAAACAATTGTTTTCGGTGATTTCCCTAACTAAATGCGAATTCACAAGCAAGACACGCATAAATAATATTATAAATATATTACCAAATAATTATTCTTCTCTCCACATTATTTAATTAACTTTATGATTTTTGCACCCTAATTCGAAGAATTATTTTTTCTACTGAATTTCGTAATATTTTAAAAAGATGTATCAAAGTTAGCGCTTCTATTATTCTAGAACGCAAATCCCGCCATTAGCAGAGTAATATTATGTGGTTCAGTTTTTGGTGTATTAGTTGTATTAAATTATAAATGAGAAAATCATAACGGAGGTAGGTGTTATATTAATAATTAAGGAGGGTAGGTGTTATATTAATAATTAATTTATTATATCAGATAATGGCAATTTTTGTCAAAACGAAATTATTTTTTAATTTATGTCATTAAATAAGGTATAAAAAGATAAGGTAGAAACATAGAAACCAATTTTTTCGCGGCGGGTCTGAGAGTTTCTCAAAAAAATTAACCAGTTGCTCGAAAATGCCTCTGTAAAAATTACGTTGGCCCATCCATTGTATATTGTGTTAAAACATGGTCAAATAAGTTTCTAGTAATAGCAACTGCGAATCCAATTTTCACATTCATTTTGATAAATAAATTTCTACATATGAAAAAATTTACCTCTTATAAGTAATTGATTTATAAATTTGTTCTGAAATGCTTGGCGGTTGTTTGCAAAATCTGCAGTGAAGCCGTATGAAAAAAAAATAGAACGAAATACGGCAGATAATTGCGTTTTTTGTATTAAGCAGTTATTTTAGTAAAGTAAAATTAAAGCACTTTGTAAGTAAATATTTAATTATTAGACAGCATGGACAAAAGGAAAAGTAAAAGGAGGGGCAGAAAAGAAGAGAGAAAAAAGAAAAAACTTCTTCAACAAAGTGCCGAAGGTTGCTTAAAAATCTACAAAATATTTGACCAGAAAAAAATTAATACTATTCCAGATAGATTTCAGGAAGGGACTTCAAGTGAAGTTTCAAGTGTGAACAAACATGAGGACCATGAGGACACTGAGGAGGAGTAACAAGACTTTGAAGAATCAACTGAAAAACAAGTTCCTTCCACTAGATGTAATGAAGGTGATATTCCTGCTGCTTGCACCAAGGCTACAGATAAGGAGAGTACAGTAACAAACGAACAAGAAACTGAAACTGGAAATTCATTCCATTTTACAAAACCTAATGATAAAGAATTGGAATTATTTTTAAAGGGTCATCCGGTTCAATCAACATCCTATTATGGCGGTTCTAAAAAGTACAATACGAATTTATTATACTATAGGAAATCGGATTCTAAAGGAACATGGATTAGCTACCAGAAATGTAAAGATTTTTTTTTTGTTGGATATGTTTGGCATTTTCCAATGAGTCACAATATTTGCTAGTGGTGTAAATTATTCTATAAAGCACGTATACAAGAGATTAGAGGATCACGAGTTAAGCAAAAAATATCACCTGGGCACCGAATCCTACTTACTTTATAGCAAGAAAAAGTATATACATTGTCTCAAGCATTGTCTATTTCCAACTGCGGCTTCCGAAAGAAGACAGAAAATTGAAGAAAATAGGCAAGTTTCATATAGAATTATTGAGACAATAAAATTAATAGGTAAAAGAGGTCTAAGTTACAGGGGAGATACTAAAAATTAGTGCGCATTTACTTTTTAAATGTGCCAAAAAGAGTCAACAACTTCGTAATAATTACACTCAAGCTCAGAATTTAAAAAATATAGGTAGGGGCAATTTTGTGACATTTTTGACTCACCGGGTTAAATCCACGTTTGGTGCTATGCACATGTTTTAAACTTAGTTTTGTCCGATATTACTAAACTTACGGTTTCTATAATTTCATTATTTGGATTGATAAATCAAATAAATATGAAAGCCCAAAGGGCCGGTATCCCATTTGGCGCCCGGGCCGATTTTCAGGCCCAGTCCGGCCCTGTGACGCTGTACTGGCGGCCTCATTGGTCTCGTCCATGGGAGTTCATCACTTTAGAGTCTTGTCTCTAACCACTAGTAATCGAGTCTTGTCTCGAAACCCAAGTAAGTAAACTGACATGTTTGCAATCATTATCTCCCAAGTAAGACGCTGTACCATCGCTGTATTAGCTCCCCATGGGAGTTCTAACAATAGAGCCTTGTCTCTAACCAATATTAATCGAGTCTTGTCTCGAATCTCAAGTAAGTAAACTAACACTTTTACAATCACATTATCTCAAACGCGGTACCATCGCTGTGCTAGCGTTCCCATTTGGTCTTGTCCATGGGTGTTCACATTCTCCATGCTTTATCAGAGTATAACACTGGTTTGTTATACTCTGGGCCTTATTCTAATATAAGGATTACTCTGCACTAGTCTGCAAATAATATTATCTGGCCTTATTCTAATATAAGGGTTACCCTGCACTTGCCTGCAACCATTCTCTCATGCTTTATTGCAATATAAAGATATCACCAATGCTAATTCCTACGTGGATTTCAGCTTACCTATGCTACCTGCATAGCAGTTTTATAATCATTTTAGCGTGTATAAAAACCGCATTCACAAGGGCATCCGTGTCATGTCACATGCATATATAACTGTATACCATATCAAACTACACATTCAAGGCATTCTTATTTGCAAGAAATTGAACCACATTGTATACAGAAGCTACAACAGAGACTTAGTAAGTGTTGACGAGACTTTCCCTGTGCTGGAAGATGAATTCTGAACGATTGAACCTTGCTTCGTCAATTGGTAAACATAGTATACATAGCTTATAGGTGGACATTAAGGTAATAGTTATCCTGTTATTATTGCTTATATATTACTGTATTTCATTTCAACGTTATCTCAGCTAACCGAGCTCATGCGTAGCAGTTCCGCAGGGACTTTAATGAGGATTTAACTGTACATAGCTTCAAGGTTATGTTTATAATCATATACTAGTTTAGAATTACAATTGTTTACGCAATGCTTTAAGTTTTAAGAGTATTATGTTTGTCATATTCTTCAACGACGATATATGTAGCATCGACATATATTATCCATATTGTAGCACTGACTACATACAATCATTTAATGTTTATATTTTGTTTATTTATGAGCTTATTTTCAAGTAAAATAATTTATTAAAATATTCATATAATGCTAAAGGTCTTTGTTTTATTTACAAGGTCACTGTAGAACTGGCCACTATGGTAAATCATATAGTGCCTACGAGCACATCTCTGTTTATTTAGAAAATCGACCAAGATCGAATCTGAAACAATATCATATTGAAGTTTTTGAGTAATGTTGATAGGTCTAGAGTTGGAAGCCAAACGTGCCTGCCATTCACGCACACCTTGACAATTTAAAGTCAAAATTTGAATACCTAAGTTGTTGATGTTGTGAAATATATTTAGTTACACTGTTTTTCTCTAATTCCGTCATAAATCCACTAGAAAATTTGATTATCTACTATGTAGCCTAAATTGCCCTTAGTTTCTACTCAGTTGATTAATGTTTATTTATATGATTGGGTGTTAAATACTATATTAATGTTTGATGATTGAATGAGATGGAACTAGATATAGTATTTGTGCCATTATTGTTCATCAAGTATTAAGGTTTTGGCCTTTGAATGCGAAAACTGGATAATTGAAGGATATTATACAGACTGTAGATTTATGAAAAAGGTCTAGTGATATTCCATTGATCACACCATAAATCAGTCGGATTAAGGCATGAGCAGCCTTCACGGCTGAATAACTGTGTTTTTGCGTTAAAGTTGATTTTTTTTGCAGCAAATGTAACGGAACGCAGACTTATAGGACATAGACAAGAAGTGTGTGGTCTAAAATGGTCTCCAGACAACCAGTATTTAGCTTCAGGTTAGTTGCAACATGTTTCTTATAGACTACGTCTTCATACATATTTTCAAGACATATGTTTTACGCTTTATTCTTTGTCCGCAAAATAGTACTTATTAATATATTAGATTATTAAATGGAGCTAAGCCATTTGATGCATGAAATACAGCCTCTCTTTGAATTTCAGTCAAGGCACGACAATTTTTCGGGAAACATATGGTTAGAATGAGAAACAATCTTACCTAAATTAACATAAAACATTATTAAACACGGTCCTAGATCAGATTATTGGCGAAATGTGGAGGGAGATCTGTCAGTTATCGACATCCCTCAAGATTTGCCTTAGGAGGAGCAAATCCCGCATTTGAATCTAGAAATTGCACAAGTCAGTGAATTTATCTCTGAATGACTGCTGCATATTGAATATATATCATATAACTAACAAAGGAAATTCGTTTTTCATCAATGCGGATTCCCTCCAATCCTCCAAACAATTATTACAGCACATCTCTGTAAGAACAAGTCTTCTCTATCGTACTTTATTGCCATATGTGTATATGCTCTTAAAGTCTTTAGTCTGGATAGAGCCGCCCAGATTAATTGGAAATTTTCTCTTAATTAACATCGCAAAGGTTTTCTGCAACTGATTTATGACGATTCTGGACATTATTTCTGATTCATGTACCTTCATCACCACCATTTGCGTTCCACGAAGCTGTCATAAATTGTGTATTGATCTTTTGAGTAGTATCAATTGTATGCGCTATGTAACTAATCCAATCCAGCATATGAATGACTCTCAACATAAATAATGACCTTTCGTCTTCAGTTTCAACGAATATTGAACACATTAAGTACGAAAAAATGCACAATTTTAAATTCATACGTTGTTTGCCAATGATCTCTGATAATGCTTGTTTAACCACCGTGTAGGAAACGGCATGTTTTTGCCTAGTTTAACGTTTAAGAAATTACACTATACATGCTTACTACCCTGAACGAAAAAAATCTATATTTTAGGTGGCAACGATAATAGACTTTATGTATGGAACATGCAATCCCTATCACCCGTTCAAACTTATACGGACCATTTGGCGGCCGTCAAAGCGATAGCATGGTCTCCTCACCATCACGGCTTGCTGGCATCCGGCGGAGGCACGGCCGATAGGTGCATACGGTTTTGGAATACTTTGACCGGACAACCGATGCAGTGCGTCGATACAGGTAAACATAATTATTTCGACGCAAATTCTTACTCAGATATTTATTTTCAACGTTTTTTCAGGATCCCAAGTATGCAATCTGGCGTGGTCCAAACACAGTTCCGAACTGGTTTCGACCCACGGCTATTCCCAGAACCAAATCCTGGTCTGGAAGTACCCGAGCCTCACGCAGGTGGCCAAACTGACCGGCCATTCGTATCGAGTGCTTTACCTAGCCTTAAGCCCTGATGGCGAAGCCATCGTAACGGGTGCGGGAGACGAGACGTTGCGATTCTGGAACGTCTTTAGTAAAGCCAGGTCGCAGAAAGAGACTAGGAGCGTTCTTAGTCTTTATACCGGTATTCGCTAGTATGTGTATAATAATATAAATTAATTATGTACGTTGATGTGCTAACGTAGAATAAGCAGTGACGAGAGTTGTAGCTAGAATCGTGGACTGTACAGGGCTTTCATTTATAGTTTGCGGTCCCAAATGTAGTTTTATGCGAATCTGCGATGGTTTTTTGGGTATATCAAGAATGATACTAGTCATTTACAAACGACGAGTGTTTGAAGTACCTTGTGGCACTAATTAGCAAAGCAAATGCTTTGTGTATCCGAAAGTGTCTTGTTATAGTTTGCGTTAACTGTAAAATGCTAATTATAGTTCAGTAAGTGACTCATACCTCAATTTATTTAAGCAGCGAACTACATGTTCGAAAGTCCTGATTAAAGAGGAGGACAGTTTTAAAGCACTGATTTTTAATTTCAGATATTACAAATCTCTCACTGTTCGTATGAAAGGGTATATCTATCTATACAGCAGATATAAGGCCTTTGTATGTTGGTAAAATACAATTTCCATGATTTCGTTGCTTACTTACTATATATTGTAACATTTATATTGTCTCTAGCCTAAAAAGTGGGCGGGAAAATTCAGTAGAATCGATTTAATTTGCATTGTGTATTAGGCGTAAAAGACTTGCACCGAGTTCCGAAAGTCCCATATGCAGCCGTGTGTTAAAAAGAGATACAGCGAACCCTTGTCCGAATTTACATCGATATCCGCTGCCATATCTCGTTGGACGAGGGACTTTAAGGGGCGGGGTGCGTAGAGCTTGACACAACTGAAAATGCGCGAGCTACATTACGAATAAGTTGAAGGTGGATCATTATTTCGTCTCTGAAGTATGAGTTCAAGAAATTATGTGTACTTTAGAATAAGCTCAACATATTATTAAGTTTTTTATACAGGGTGTTTCAGAATTAAATGCTAATCCTTAAGGGTGATAATCTTTGAGTGATTTTAAGAAAAAACTGTCATATGAACATAGGTCCGCAACCGCCTTATTTTTGAGATACAGG
>JAEQML010053597.1:0-40009 GCA_016904865.1 Pissodes strobi
AACGTATCGGAACCGGTTCAAATGACTAAAATAAGTTGAGACTAAGTAAAACTAACCGAAAATTGAATCGACGACTAACCAAATCTATTAAAATTGTTTATAGTGTATCGGAACCGGCTCGAATAAGTAAAATAAGTTGAGACTAAGTGAAATTAACTCAAAGTTGGTTTGAAGACTAGCCCAAACTAACCAAATCTATTAAAACTGAGTATAATGTATCGGAACTGCTTCAAATGACTAAAATAATTTGAGAATAAGTGAAACTAACCGAAAGTTGATTGGACTACCTACCAACCCAAACTAAACAAATCTACCAAAATTGATTATAATGTATCGGAACCGGTTCAAATGACTAAAATAAGTTGAGACTAAGTGAAACTAACCGAAAGTAGATTGGACTACCTACTAACCCAAACTAACCAAATCTACCAAAATTGATTATAATGTATCGGAACCGGTTCAAATGACTAAAATAAGTTGAGACTAAGTGAAAATAACCGAAAGTTAATTGGACGTCTAACCCAAACTAACCAAATCTAATCTTCGAACATAAACACAGCTCACAATAATGTATTGCATAACGAGAATGGTAAGCAGCTTATTACAAACAGATTACTGCACGGGCGAGCGCAGCGAGCGTGGGCTGTAATCGAACCAGTTTGTAATAAGCAAATTTCCATTTAAGTAGTGTAGTATACTTTTTCTAAGACTATTTTAAAAATAGGTACCACTAAAGATAACTATCAACGAATACTAATAATTATTACCGATTGAGCTTCAACTCTCTGTCCCCGAACAATACAAACAATGAAAATGTCCAAAAATCAAAGCACAAGTAATGCGATGCCGAGAAATATCACGATTTGAGCGGTTTAAAACCTAATTTGATTGGCACACAATGCCTTATAACGTACGATTGTGCGTTAGCATTCGTTACTTATACTTGCGTATAAGAATTGTTTTACTTATAAAGTAAACTGTACGAAGAAAGTGTTTACTATAAGAGTAGAAGAAAATATTTAACAAAAAAATGACGTGCCTCACCTTTATACGCACACAACTGAAGTGACACTTTTGAAAGAAATATTGGGAATTGAGATTTTATCTTGTTTTTAGCTTTTTTTCTCAACCTGCGCCCCCGCTCTCGATCCTTTTTTAATTTTATTTTTTATTTTTTTCCAACTTTTTTTCGCCGAAAACCGCGTTTCTCTTTTCTTTTTATTAGTTTTTTTTTTAATTCGCTTTATAATACTCTTATTAACTGTCCGAACAGTTTTTTCCTTTTTTGAATTAATTTTTTTCTTATTTAATTTTATAATACTTTTATTAACTTTCCGAAATTTTTTTTTACGTTTTTTTCAGTTTTTTCCCATTTTCAAAAAAAAAAATCCATCAGATTTTTTTTTCTTCCCGTTTTTGCCATTTACGACCTCGTAGCTGAACTCCTTCGCTTTTATTGCCGAAAACCGCGTTTCTCTAACTATTTTTTATGATAATTTTTTTCTTATTTCGTTTTATAATACTTGTATTAACAATTTTTTACGTTTTTTTCAATTTTTCTCCATTTTTTCGAAAATTTTTCGGTATCCGGGGAGGTAGAGGTATAATTCTCGCCCCTACTGATGACCCCCTGACACGGGGTCATCGCTGAAAATTTCAACCCTTTAGCTATACCCAAACATCCTTAATTAAAGGGGCGTTTCAGTTTGAAAAGCGTTTCACTTTGATAAGCGTTTCATTTTTCTGACTTTAGCCTCACTAAAGAAGTCACTTCAATAATAATTAACATACAAACAAACCAAAAGTAACTGGCGTTCACGCAAAAATTTTGTCGTCGACGACTGTACTAAACAAATCTTGGACTAAACAAACTGACAAGCACGTAGAGATGACAGTTGGCCGGTTTATCTCCCACTCCAAATTTTTGGGCGGGATTTATGTTGTCGCTTCTCTGCGGTTGTTATTCTCGGATATTGGTTTCCTAAGCGATTTATTTAAACTTTATTACTTTAAACCACAGTAGGCCATGAAACAAAAGCTAATATCCAACAAACGAAACTATGTTGACATTTTAGCTGGATTCTAGTGAGATGAGATTTCCTGTTAACCTTTCACAATCTAACATCTGCAAATCTCAAATTCAAGACGAAAAAAGAAAGTACTAAACGCGCCTAAAGGAATTTTCACAACAACAACATTTTGAAGTGTTTTTCAACATACTTCGTAGCAAATTTATTGTGGAATGCAGAAATAATTGCCTAACACTAGCAGTACTTAGGATCTTTCCATATTTTGAATATGAAATCAATCAATGTTTGAATGCACCTTTCCAACTGGCGATGCCAATTGAAGATATCGAAGCAGCGAAATTATGAATAAGATTGTAGAAAAACGTAAAAAAACACCTAGTTTTGACATGATTACGAGGAGAGTCCTACAATAAATTACAAAATGTATCATAATTATTACTTTTATAATCAATACAGATATTTTCACGGCAGATGTTTCCATCCAGCCCCCAACAAGACCTGTTAGACAGTCACGACAGTCACACAAGAGTGCACCCGTTTGTCGTACAACTGGAAACACCTAGAACATCACTTACGAGGACTCCTTTGTCTGGCGCACTGCATTATTGTGGAACTCACTCCCAGACCATCTGTTTCCCCAAAATTACAACCTACAGCTATTTAAAAAACGTGTGAATCTACATCTTCCAGGGCCATAAAAATGTAGTTATCGTATTATTTTACTTCCTAAATCAATAGAATTATCACAAATAATGATGGTGTTTAAGCAAAAGAAATATTCCTTCATCCACTTCTTCCAGACCTTTAACAAAATCCGAAACTATCAGTTTGATGTTCGCAACAAACATACAACCATTGAGCAGAAGAACAGATATTACTCCGCTGACTTTCTGCACATAGCTATACAAATTCATCCTCATTTTCAATTTAAAAATCCATAGGAATTTTCTTCTAGAAGAAATGAATCCAGTCTTTAATCTACAAAGCAGTGTCTTAAGGGCACATGATGCATCTGGTATATATCGTACACCTGCACTCGTTTCCACACAGCATCAATATAGACATTCAACAATTTTCTTTTTATTTGTTTTTATGTTCGGCACACTCACAAAAGGAAAATCCTATACCACTTAACGAGTGGTGCGTATGCGGAGAAGACGGTAGACGTTGAACTTGAAGCGCTATAGGTTGTAGTTTTCGGGGAAAACGTTACTCGGCAGTCCATTCCAGAGCGAGGCAGTCTTCCAGCCAGTGGAGTCCCGCAACAGCGACGTCCAAGATATTCGCAACTGAATCGTATGTTGATGAGCAGCTTGTGCCTGACGGGTGTTTCTGTTTGGCACAAATCTGGACGAAATCATAAGTGCCAGCTCGTTCGAACATCTTCCGTAGTTGGTATCGATAGTAAAGAGATAGATCCGCCACTTTTCTTCGACGTTCAAGGCTATTAAGGCTTTTAGTCAACTTTAGGTCATCTACAAGATGGACTGCTCTCCTCTATATGGAATCTAAGATCTTGAGCAAGTGGTTGGGTGCCGAGCTCCAAATACGAGAACAGTAAGAGCTGATGAGGTGCTCTATTGAATAGTAAACATCGCAGTTTCCTCTCTTATTTGGTTATATTTTTGAATCACGATTTTTTAAGGGTCTGCACTTTTAGGCATTTTTTTTTTCGCGAATTTGTCACGAAAAACCGGAAATATAGATCGACTAGAGAAAAACTGATAATATTTTCGTCACCTACGCTAGCAAGTTAGTTAATAAACATATTTTGATAGATTTTAAAATTTCGATTTTTTGAAGGAAATTAACGAACTATATCGACAAATCGATTTTTAAATTTTCAGGAAATATCACATTTTCTGATCCGATACTTAAACCTTTCAACCTGCTGAATTCGAAACTGACCACAGTTTTCTATGGAAGGGGTTATTTTTCAAAATATTAATTCAAAGAAAATTGGTACGGTTTTTTACAATTTTTAGGTCAAATTGGAGCGCTTATAGAAAACATAAAATAAGCTATAAAACCTAATCATTTCAAAAATTATAGTCATTTCTGCTCTAATTATCGAAAACGGCAGTTTCAAATCGTATTTGGTTATATTTTTGATTCATGATTTTTTGAAGGTCTGTACTTTTGAACATTTTTTCGTGAAATTTTTGTGAAAATCTAGAAATCAAAGTCGACTAGAGAAAAACTGATTAAAAATGTATGATAGTTTATTGTAAGTTAAAATTATAGATTCACTAGCCATATAGCTCAAAATAGTAAAATATTAACCGGGCTTGTTGAATTGGTTTTCAAAATATTAAAGAGACAAAAAAATTGTACGGTTTTTTATAATTTTTAACTCAAAGTGGAGCGTCTAGAGAAAACATAAAATATGCTGTATCACTTGATAATTTTAAAAATTATAGTAATTTCTGCTCTATAGAATAGCGAAAACTGCAGTTTCCAATCGTATTTGGTTATATTTTTGCATCGTTTTTTTGAGGGTCTGCACTTCTAAACTTTTTTTAGCGATTTTTTTGTGAAAATCTGAAATCCAAGTGAAAAACTGCTTAAAAATGTATGATTATTTATTGTAAGTTAAAAGTATCAATTTACCAGAAATATAGCTCAAAATAGTAAAATATTAACCGAGCTTGTTGAATTGGTTCTAAACCATGAAGGAGAAGATTGCACTGTACGTGTATCTCTGAATGAAGCAAACGTACTCCTAAATGGTAATATTATGCCTAAACACAATTTTGTAAAAATATTGCCTTGGAAAATTTTGATAAAGACAAGAGCATTTGGTATGACATTTGCAGGATAAGAACTTTGCAACTGATGAATTATATCCCAACAGGTTTATTTCAAGTGGGATATATTTTAGTACCTAACTCTCTGTTGCATCATACTGTTTTCAAGATATAGGAGAAGTGACGGATTCCGAGCTGTAAATAATGTAAATTTATAGACTGACTTACCTTTTGCAGATTGGAATGAACTATTCACTACAAAGTGCTTCGCTTGTGGATTCCCAGTTGAAGCCGGTGATCGTTGGGTAGAAGCTTTAAGTAACAACTATCATAGCCAATGTTTTAATTGCACGGTAAGTACCCACCAAACTTCGACCGAAAATCTTTCTCAATTTAAAACGAAATTTTAATTGAAAATGGAAGTTGTGTAATTTACAAGGCCAGTAATAAATTTTTTTCACTTATTGACGAATAAGTTATTACGTGTAGTCAATAGCTTTTGATGGAAGTTGAATATTACTGACACCTTCTTTTGAATATTGCGAATAACTTGGTTTGATTTTTAATCCAATGATTCTTTGCACTTTCTTATGAACGAATACAAATAATAGCGAAATATCACTTAGGAAAATAATTTTAAATGAAATAAAAGAGATACTACATAAAATTAACATTTTCTTAATGAGTCACCTTATGTATTGGTTCATCCTTGAAAACGTGTAATTTTTTTCGACACCCTCCAATAAAATAGATATTTACTAATTTTTTGAAACAAAATTAATTTAATTCATATGAGAAATTTGCGATTTAAATTTGTATGAAAAACCTTGTTATAAGGAGTAACTGAGTCTTTCTACGAGGAATATCAGGAAATGATTATATCTTATATGAAAAATAAACCGTTTTCAAGAAGGTGGTACTTTCGGTTATACCGGAAGTAAGTGTCAACTTCCCTATTTTAAATGGAACACCTTATACAGGGTGTTTCAAAAATCATGCGCCAAAGCTTGGCTGGAGACTCGTCATCCAAATATAATAATATGAAAAAAGTGTATATAAACGTAGGTCCGGAAATGCTTAGTTTTCAAGATACATCTAAAACATCCTTTGTCCGACTTTGTTGAAACTTGGCAACGCTATTTATAAAGGGGCTAATTCTGCTTTAACTGGATTAAAATTGTCAAGTCCAGTGGCTTCCCGGGGGCACCTTAACGAGTATTATTGACAGAAAAAATGTATGCCACTGACTTTTTAGCAACTTTTATATTTTCTTATCATTAAGTCCCTAAAAATATTTTTTTTGTCTCTTCAGTTGTTTTCGTATCTTACCTCCTTTTCAAAAGAAAAGGTAAAAACCACATTATTGCATGAAAATTGACAAAACGCATATTTTGTATTTTTTTGCCATGGATGCGAAAGAAATAAGAAGGTAATTGAAAAAATTGACAGATTATGATCTATTGACAAATAAATAAATTTGATATTCATGCTTGTAACTAAAGATATTATTGTCGTTAAAGTTAATTTTTCGGTGGGGCAAATATGATTTTTACAAATTATTCTTCACATGAATTGACCGACATGCTCTTAGTTTATGGTGAAGCGACGCAAAATGCACACGAAGCAGTAAGAATTTATCATCGAAAATTTCAAAGAAAAATTCCATATTTGAAAATTTACTTCATTGTTTACGGTTCTCTAAAACCAGCCAAATCTGATTCTGGGCCCAGAAGATAACGATGTAGCGTTCAAGTTGGAGAAGCTATTTTGAATAGTATTCAATATGACCCAACTACAAGTACAAGAATTGTTGCAAATTATTTTTTTTATATTATAATTTTGCTGCGGATTTTAAATGCAGTTACTCTTAGTTAGTTATAACTGCGTTGAAAATAATGAAAAGCTAAAAAAAATTATAAAGCTGTCACCATTTCTTATGGCAAATATGTCACACATGTTCTTGATATAACTTTATTACATTTTTCATAAATAATAAATCAGTTTAAATGATTTTCGTTCGTATAATTTAATGGCCCCGGCACGATTATTACTGATTTTTAAATGCTAAGTGACAACTCTACCTACTTCCGGTATAACCGGAAGTACCACCATCTGGAAAACATTTATACCGGGTTGTTCCCAGCGACATTTGTATACCAGCAAATTTTCAGATTTTTTTCATCTACGGTTTTCCATATTATATAGATCGAAGGGGTTCCCGGTGGGACACCCTGTATAGGTAGAGTTGAAGGATTCCAAAATAAATACATAAAATACATTTATTTTAAAGCAAATGGACGATATCGCTTTGGTATTATGTCTTTGGAAAGCAGAAGAAAACTCTCTGATATTTTATTTCTGAATAAAACAACTGTTAATGGACACATTGAATCTCTGGCAATCCTTCAAAATGTAGATTTGAATGTCCTTCAAAGAAATGTTAGATCTTTTGAACTATTCAGAAATACAAATTGCTCACAAAACTCTATGTAGGGCAATGCGGACTTACAATGCCTACTCAGAGGCAATAATTGATCTGTTTTCCGTGTGTGATTAAGAAAAAATTTAAAAATATTATGTTAATTATTCATTGACTAATTCATGTTGCCTTTCTTTTTATTTCACTTAGATATTTCATTTGTTTTCATTATTTTTTTTAGTGTAAAATTTAGTATCATAAAATAGACTGAACTGCTACTAAATTTGTAAATCCTTTTGAGGATACAGTAGCTGGTTTATACCTGTTTGGGTTAGTTGTGTTACTTAAATAAATATATGAAATACAAATCGCAAATTTCCCGTATCAATTAAATTACTTCCGTTTTTACTAGAAATGAATATGAAATCATTTTTATTCAAACGTATCAGAAAAAATGATACTTCTTCAAAAACGTAACAATAAATAAGACGTTCCATTAAGAAAATATTAATTATATAGGTTATAGGTTGTTATTTAAGTACGTGGCCAAACTATGTTGGGGTTTGGAACCTACGGCAACATGCCCTAAAACGGAGTTTTATCCACAATGCCGCAACAGAACTATTGCACTCGACGCGCGTTTCGCTAACCATGTTATCATCATCAGAAGATGATTCAAACTTCAAGAGGTAACTCTGAGAGATTTTAAAGACAAAAAGTTTATATAAACATAGGTCCGGAAATGCAATGAGATACCGGTGTCTAACTTTTTTTAAAAAATTGTTTGATTTTTTTTTGTAAAAATCTTAATAATCTTTTAGTCGATGTTGTTAAAATTTGGCAGCGGCAGTAAGGGGCTAATTAAGCCCTAATTAGATTAATTATTGTTAAGTCCAGATTGCGGTAACGCAATCTATATTGGATAGATCGGACAAAAAAATGTACGCCACCCACTTTTCGAAAAATCTATATTTTTTTTCAAAATTTAAAACCAAAAATAAAGCTTTGCTATCGCTTGCATTATTTTTGTATCTTGCTTAGTTTTTGAGAGAAAAATAAAAATCACTTTTTTGTTGATAGTCTATAGACATGTGATAGTGGTTTCTATTTTTTCCTAAAAACTAAGCAAAATGCGAAAATAGTTCAAGGAACAAAAAAATGGTATTTTTAGTTCCTTAATCCAAAATAGGCACAAAAATTAGAAAGAAATTAGTGGCATACATTACCGCTTTTTTATTACTAAACTTGGACCCAATGCATTTCCGGACCTGCGTTTTTATAACATCTTCGTCTTAAGATCAATCATCTCCTGGAATTTGGGCCACGTACTTAAATAACGCCCTGTATATCGCATCTCTTTTGTTTCAATTCAAATCATTTTCTTTAGTGTTCTTTTAGGGTACATAAGGTGGCTACTTCAGGTTTCAGTCCTCGTTAAATGACCCTTTTTTAAATTTTTAAATGTGAGAGAAATTATTCTTATGTGCCTATTTTATTACAGATGTGTAAAAAGAACTTGGAAGGACAAAGTTTCTTCGCCAAGGGAGGACGTCCTTTCTGCAAAAACCACGCACGCTAGGGAACTTCATTTAAAGTTTCCACACGTTACCAATATTTTGCTTTAAATGCTTTACACTACAATATGCTGAGTATTTTTAAGTACCTAATTTATTTATTATTATTAATTTTTCTTTTTTTGTTAATTACTGATACTACAAATAATTATGAAACTCATGGTTAGTTGTAGTAAGTCTAACAAGCGAATGTATGTATAATATAAATTAATGTAACGTCTCAAAAATGTCATTACGTGACATCGAATTTATTTAACAAATTATTAGCAATATTTCTCAACACTTGATACAAGCTTAACATTTATATGTTTTATGCCTCATTGGTTTATAGAGGAAGGAGCTTGCCTTCATGTCAACTTTGGAGAAGTCGAGAAGAAGTAAAATACCCTTACTTTCTCTTATGTGTCCACTTCTAATAGAGTTTCCAATGTTAGTTTGGTGAGTTTCGCAGTTGCCAAATTCAACATTATGATAAACTTACACGCTCTATCGTCCAATTCATGTATCCAATACAAAATGTGTGGTTGCAACCTAATACAGAATAGGTGGGCATTAAATATTTAAAAGATTTATGCCAAATGCATACAAAGTTGAGCGATCTTCAGAGATGGTTAATGGTTCATGTCATATATTCACATCTAGGAAGCTACTTTCCTGACAGTCATTGTGGAATGAAAAAATATTACACAAAAAATTATTTCTTCTAGTAAAAAAATTATCGCCAAAATAACTAAATTCAGTTACATAAAAATCTGAGTTTCCTGCAATATTGCTTGGCAGATTAGCAACAGAAGGAAAATATCAAAATTTGGCTGATCACTCGGCTGCTCTAGAATGGGCTAAACTTAGTTTTGAATGAAGCAGCAAAGCTAAGAAGTGTCAAAACAGTGATTGCAAGACAACTCAAGTGGTTTAAAGGTAATACAGCTAAATATTTATTTGCAAATATTAGTGCTAGGAAGAGACAAGACAAAGTTTTTCAGGCGGTACTCTTAGTTACTCAAAAGCGCATGTTTGCAAACTCGTATATTATGTTGTATCAGTCATATTCTACTAAATACTTTATTAATTGTTTTCGTAATGTAATTTATGTGGAATATGTGCCCAATATTCTCTTTATTCCTTAGTTGTTATAATATTCAATTATAAATAAATTATCTTGTAGATATGTCCATATGCAACTTTATTTTTAATTTATTTTCAATCTATGAAGCTGTGCCATTTAAACTATTATAGGAGGATTGTTTGACAGCATCATGAAATGATTACTTTGTATAAATAGAGATGTTAATAAATAAGTCCTATAGCGTAGTTTAGTCGTTTTATTTCAATAATCTTGGTAGTATAGGCATTAGAAATGCAATAGTTACAACATATGTAATTATAATTTTTTTTCATGTCATCGTATAATTTCGAAGCCATTATGTTATGAGAAAATAGTGGAATAAAAATAACAATACACGAGACTATACATTCCACACATGCAGGGGGGTTGGAAGTAATACGACAAAAACGTCTTAACAGATAACCCCCTTGATATATAAATTGACGTGTTTCGCCAAATTTTGATCATCTCATTAATTTAGGCAATATTAAATGCTATTCGTTTTCAAATTGTTAATGTTAATGATATATCTAATGAAATATTCTTTTTAGAATATATTCTGAAGAAATTTAAAAGTTGGGGCGTTAGAAATTATACGCTGATAATAAGATTTCAATTATATCCAAGGCAGTAAAATGACGGCAGTTAACAAGCAATTTGTAATTTTTAAACTTCGAGAATTTATCACAATAATTTTTTAATCTAAAAATGTTTCGATGCATTTCACTAATATTAGGTATATCAATATCAAAAAAAAAAAACGTATAAATCAAAATTTTAGTGAAGCTATGTTTGATTACCCAATTCATCTTACTCGGTAGTGGAGCCGCAAAAGTTTTAATCTGTTTACAAGGTATAATATTATGAGAAAGCAAAAAACACATTTTAAGCAGAGAAAACATTGATTCTCCTCTGAATACATACAATGCGGTGAGTACGAATTCTGCTGGCATCTGGTCACGCATTATTATTGAGGTATGGTAATTGTTAAAATTATACTTATTTAGTTATAAATATTTAGTTACCTAATGAATACCTAATAATAAAGAGCAGTACCTTTTCATCGGTCTAGATTGTTTAATCTATAAAGAAATTGAGAACTTAATACACAGGGATATTTAGTATAATTTGGCCATGCTGCTAACTTTTATATTTTTATGGTTCAGAAATTGATTTCTTATCAAACGATTATGTTTTTATAAAGCATTAACATAGTTTTGGTGCATATTTGAAAATAATTGGGGGCTGTAATCTGTAATTGGTTCAAATGAATAAGTATAGTGAGAAATTACTGAATTATCTGCAAACTCCACTCACCTGAACTCATGGCCATAAATCATAATCAATAACTCTGCATAACTAATATAAACACGATTTTAAAAATTTGGTAATTTCGATAACTTATATAATAAGAACTAATGGCATGCTCATTTTGGCCGAGTCAATACTTTTGCTTAATAATTGAGAATAAGAACTAAAACTAGTGTTAGAAATCTCTTCATAGAATAATAATATTCAGAAATAATCGCAAATCTTTGGTTACAGTTCAGTTGAGCCTAGCAAGAAGATTTAGTAATAAAATAATTAGCTACAATATATTCTGTTAATGGTTTATAGCGGCGGTATCCATATATCTCCAATTATATCCATTTCTTGCTGTAAGAATTCAGATAACTGACTTTCCGATGCTGCTGGATGTTTTCTCACTAAATCTCTGGCAGTTTTGTTGAATTTAATTATCTGAAACAAAATTAGCATATTTAAAAAATTAATATATATATAAATCAAAGATTTACTTATTACCAAATTAGCCTCGAATATTTTTTCCCGTTTTTATTAGTGGTTTATGATTTTGTTACTTTTTTAAGGTTTATTGGTATACATGGAATTCATAGTTTCATTTTTAATGTGTTACAATATTAATAAATAATTATACAGTTGAATTAGCCCAAATGAATTTAAAATTACTATGCACGTCTATTACCTTATTAACCATTAATTTCACGCCTCCATTAGTACAGTTATTATTGGTGTTATTGTTACAAATATTGTTATTCTTATCTAACTTTTCTTCACCATCCAATGGCCATATCCTTACCCATCCACCTTCTCTAGGTTTGGGACAGTTCCAGTCTCGTCCGTTACCCCACGATTTATAGGTTGATTTCCTATACTCCTCCTCTATCTAGAAAATATTCACACATAAAAACTTAAAAATTGTTACTGTGCCACACCTCAAAAAAAATTACAGCCAAAAAAATTAATAATTATAATTTAATAAATGCCTAAAAAATAACCTAGTGCTTTCTACTTTCCACATGCGGTCAGAATTTACACTATTTTAACCTTTGAGTATAAAATCCCAGGAACGAGTGTTGCGCTCTCTACAAGGTAACTTATACGAAAGTGCGCCCGAAACGGCCATATTGAACCTTCAAGTACGACTCATTATTAACTACCAAGTTGGTAAACAACGTCGTAAAAGTTCAAATTTTTACGTATTCAACGAGGTTTTTCCGCAATTTTAGTGGAAATAAGTGATGAAGGAATGTATTTTGTATCAAACATTTTAAATTATTATTGATTAGTATTTAGACAATAAAAGTAGCCGTAAGCCGTAAGAGATATGGTTGTTGTGCAGCTTGCGGGTGTTCTCAAACACAAAATAATGAAGAATCAGGAGTAACTTGTGATAGGTAAGACATTTTAACGTTAAATTTCATATATTACTATTACTAGATAGAGATGAGTATTAAGGTGAATCGAGTTTGGATCAACAATATCGGATATGCGGACGATGTAGTTCTGATCGCGGATAGCATACCAGATTTGCAAGCTATCGCCAATAGACTGAACGCATACAGTAAGAATATTAGCGTGAATATGAATATGGATGAAACGAAATTTATGGAAGTGACTAGAAACCCACACATATTTGTCAACAGCATGTGAAGGAGTAAACAGGTTCAAATATCTTGGAACTTGGCTCCATGAAGACTGGGTGTCGGAAAAGGAGATAAAGTGCCGGATAGAGGCCCCCGCATAGCATTCTCGAAATACCGTTCCATATTGACTAATAAAGAATTTAACTAACATCTTCGAATTCGATTTGTCAAGTGCTATGTGTGGTTAGTACTACTGTACAGCGTGGAATCATGGACCCTGAAGATCGAAGCCATGAACAGACTGGAGGCTTTTGAGATGTGGCTGTTTCGTCGCATACTTAAAATCCCATGGAACGATAGAGTCACAAACGAAGAAGTTTTGCGCAGAGTGCACGGAGAACGCGACCTACTATTAACAATTAAAAAAAGAATGACTTCGTATCTTGAATACATTATGCACCATGAAAAATACCAGATGCTGCAATTAATAATCAAGGGCAGAGTAGAGGGTAGAAGAGGCGTTGGCCAGAATAGGACGTCATGGTTGCACAATATAAGACACTGGACGGGTTTGCGCAAGGTCGGTGAACTAATTCACACAGCTACAGACAGGGAGAAAATGAGAAATGTGATCGCGAACATTCAGTAATGGATATGCATCAGAAGAAGAGAAAACACGTAAAAACGAGAGTCAAAATTCTTTATTTTATGTCAATAACATTTGAAGGTCATGTATTTCTATAACATTTGCCCATGGGCGACTGTATCTTGACTGTATAGACGATTAAAGAAAATAAATGTTTTGGTGATATTTTTTTGTTGTGCTGGTCCATGCATAAAAATAAAATAAGAAGTTAAAACATAGGCAATTCCATTTTTATTTTCTATTTTTATTTTGTGAGTGAGCGGTCATATTGCTTATCATAGAGAATATTGGCTACACAACTATGAATGGATGAACTGAAACATGTATTATTAAAAACATATTTGAATATAAATATAAGAGCATTAGAGTAGAAATAGGTTTTTGTTTCTATTTTTGTCTGAAACTAGAAGCAGAATAACTTAAAGTATGTTGGGTAATATGATACTAAGATATAGCAGTGTTAGTAGTGGCACCGAACATTAACAATAGACTAGAAGGTTTACTCTAAGCCCCGCCTCCAGAATTTCCCTCCTTTCCCCGTCGCGAAACCTGATGAAATGCTGGTTAACCGCTCAGGCCTCGTGCCACGTTTCACGCCGTCTGGTCTAAAGTCTGGCGTCTCGCCTTTGTCAGCGCTGCATCAAAAGTGCCGACTGATAGTGGTCCTTCTAGTCTCTTGTGCGTGGTAGTGGTAGTGATAAAAGTAGTAGTGGCATCAATAGTAAAGACAAACTTACCGGCTTTTCTATTGGCACATTGTAAGAATATGGCAAATTTGGATTGTTAGCATCAACTTGGACTTTTGGCAGTTTCATATAAGTCTCTGGAATGCCGAATCAGAAAAGTATAATTAATATGATATGAAACAAGCTAGTATTTTGCGATGTACTTAACCCCCATATATACTGAAAAAAGAGTATTAAAATCGACACCACATTGTAGGAATATGGCATATTTGGATTGTGAGCATCTATTCAGATTTTTGACAGTTCTCTACAATCATAATCATTATGATGTAAAACATTCCAGTGGGACAATTACTATTTTTAGATATATATTCTCGAAAGGCAAATATTTGAAATAGAAAATATTATTTTCCTTTTTAGTTTAACGCGAATAACTGTGTAAAATATGCTTTGTTTATTTTTTGAAAGGTGTTTCTATTTTTGCCTATTTGATTTCTCTCCAATTTTTATTTTCTATATTTGGAGACAGTTTTCACTTAAAATGCAATAGAAAATACTAGCATATCTTCTATAGTTATAAAAACAGTTTTCGAGTAGTGTCACTTGTTTTCGTATACATATTTAACCCTAGGTGACCCATATTTTATCTCTTACAGTTAAAAAGTTGCACCTAAATTAATTAATATTACTGAATAAAAAAATTAAGTAATAATTGCAAAGATTGTCAATCAAGTGTGGGAGAACACCCACAAAATACGTTCGATGCAAAAAGCAGATTTTTAACTTTGTTAGGTTTGCTTATTGGTTTAGTCTATCTGCCCTCTCTGTATGTTATAAATTTTTCAGGTTTGCTTTCTAGGAGTTGCAACTAGATTTTGAGTGGTTCAAGAAAAATGAACGCATGGATTCGAAATTCTTCGACAATAATTCATGAATTTATCCAAAAAGCTCTCCGTTTCGCTAGTCATATACAAGGATCATTCATGATCATCTAATTTCCGATGAAGAATTATTCTCTCCAAGAACATTATCCTATGATGCAACAGGGCTAGCAACTGAGTTATTTTAAATTGTTACGACAATTTGTTTTAAAATATTATTTAAAATTGTTTCAAAAATAAATTAGGATTGTGCTCGCTGAGTAATAAATAAAATAAAATGAGTTTCGAATTAAATCGCCAAGAGATAACGTTCAAATGAAATAATAATTTTATTTTATTAAACAAAATTTAAATTGAAATCTAACTTTCAAAAAGGAATGCTAGGAACGCCGCGTCAAAGATTAATCATTTTTGCCTAGTAAAAGCGTACGGCAAAAAACACCTAATACAAGCCTGATTAAAATAAAATAACTTACCATCGGAATATCTTCCAAATAAAAGGTATACTTGTAATTTTGGGTTTTTTCGACTGCATGATATCACGCGACTAGAAAAACTAACTTCAAGGAATCTCAAAAACTGGTTGCGCGCTTCAAAAACAGGTCCCCCAAATTTTCTTTTAAAAAGAATACCATTGGCCAGGGGGCATTTCTATTGAAAGGATTCCAAAAACAATGCCAATTGAAACGAAAATGCAAAAACCTTGTTTTTCAATTTTAATTACCGATTGGAATTTGAAAACCATGTATGAGCTAATGTTAATGAGGCAATTAAGTTTGGAAGGTAAAAAGGTTGTACCTAGCTTTAATAGGATCATTAAAAATTTAAATTTGGAACACTCGACGGGATTGGAATTGCCTATTTTCGGCGAAGATTTTAAGTGCTTTTAGTAATAATAGACTGCAAGTGTTTTAATTGCTGCAGGTGTAGAATCCAGATTTTCCAGAAACAAGCAAGTTGAAAAAGTTGTAATTTTATTTATTAGGAAATGGTACTCGAGAATTTAATGAGTATCCCATTAAAACCATTCAGTGCTAGCGTCAGTTTGTATTTTATTTGGTCGGAAATGTAGAATTTGTTTTTCCATAATCCTCGAATGAAGTAAGATCCATGGAATGTATAATACAAGGCAAATCACTGGAGTTAAGTATTAATGCTCATTAACTTTATTTTTATTAAACCGTAATTGATTGACTGGCTAGCTTATAATTATCATGTTCTGCGGATAAGTATTAATGCTAATTAATTTTTTTTTAATAAGCTGTAACTGACTGGCAAGATTTTAATTATCATATTCTCAGATAAAATCTAATCCTCAAGGAAAGTCGATACAAAGTAAAATCACAGCTGTTAAGTGGTAATGCCCATAAAATTTTCTTTTTATTGTGCCATAGCTGATGGTCTGGCGAACGTAAATACCTAGGTCATAGCAGAAATTACGTGAATAAATTTGAGCCAACCACTAATTAAATAAGAAAATGCTCCCTTTAAAAAGCGTGCTCCGTTAAATTCGGAATCTCAATTCTTATTTTAAACGGAAAGTAATTTGGCCTACGTTCATTTAATTATAACTAAGGTTAGAATTAAGAACTGGAAAGAGGAACGAAGCTGTTTTAAACAAGGTGGAAAAATAGGGGTTGTTGCCCATGTTCTCTAGCTAATTTATTTTCAACGAAATAGGGAGCCAACACACTGGTACTGCGAACCAGTTTCAAAAAATGAACAGCAGTTGAAGAATAGGCCGAAAACACAGTAAGTAAGTTAAAGGGTGAAATCGGCGTTCATTACAATTCCGAATTACTTTCCATCCTAAAATTTCACTGTTGAAGTGATTATCCACGTGAAGTTTTCATTCCGAGGAATTATCTATTAGATATTAGGCTTACCGCGAAGAAAGAACAAAAATAAATCTTATCATGACGAGTACTTTAGAAAATATAATGATTACTTTGTTTATTAGCAGATGATAGTCCAACTTTTGTGCGACCTGTACTTGCTCGAGATGATACATGATGTGCTGACATTCGTTTATACTTCCGTCTCCATCGTCCAGCGGCACTAAGAATTGAAATATTTTCTTTGAGAGATTTTTTGTTTTCAATATCTTCTTCACTAAAAATGTTAATTGGAAAATACGTAATTTCTCCTTATATGTCAAATATTTAAAATTTGACCATGCTCACTTTTCATTTTGATTTGGATCATCTAGCCAAATATCGAATATTGATAATCCTGTATTATATAATGGCAATCCAAGGAGATCAAACATATCATGTAGCATTGGTTTCTTAACTAAACTATCAACATCACAATCATTACTCAATGCTGGGCTTAAATTTACCTGAAATAATAATAAAATACAATTATTCTTGCAGTATTTATATTCTATTAAGGCCGGGACATACTTGTCATACACCCCTCCGATTCGAGTTCGGTCCGATGTTACCCCAAGAATCGTATTGGTGCGGGATCGGAAAAAGTGAGTACACATGCCATACATGCTTCTGGCTGCTTTCCGATTTCTGGCTTCAGCTCGCACCCGCCACTCGCCAGTCTCGTTACAAACAATATCGCGGAAGATCCTGCACACAAAATGTTCAAAAATTTTAGCAAGTACGATTTAACCATGGTGGCATGGTGTTTAGAAGAAGTAGCTGAAGGAAATAAGAGATGTTTCATAGAGAACAGCAAAAAACGCAGATCCCAGGTATATGCTGTTTGGAAAAGAAGATCTGCAGAAGAAGAGTTTTCTACACTTTTACCTTATCTGTTGGACGACGAGACCAAATTTTATGAATATTTTAGAATGTCGATGTCGGCGTTCAATCGATTGGAACTAAAACTCCAAGAAAAATTGTCTAAGCAAGATACATATTTTAGAAGAGCAATCACTTTTAGACACCGTTTGGCAAGTTTTTTGAGGTAAGATATTAATTTACTTACGTAGCGCCCTTATACGAAGAATAAAAAACAAAAAATAATGAAACGATGTATGTCTTGTCATCAAAGTTATAACATGCATTCCAAACAGAAAAACTTAGAAAAGTTGTACAGAAGGAAGGTTGTTGTCTTCTTCTGTAGTAATGGCGAGCGATTTTGCTGTTGGTGCAACATGGTTTGGAAAATCTGGAGGTCCATATACATCTGCAGACTGTCCATCTTCTTCTGATGGTGTGATGTGCGCAGGCGTTGATATCTTCCCTTTTTCAGCAAGTAGACGAACGTGATCAAGCGATTTGAGAGGTGGTGTGATTAAGGACAAAAAAGCATCAACAGGATGTTGTTCACAATTTTGACTTCGTGAATTTGACTTAGTTGTCGAATCGGCTTTTTTCTCAGCCAAAATGTACGTCATTAGCTAAGATGATGCAGGTTCTTGTGATTTCGTTCAGTATTTAGGAGCTTCCGTTTACGTCCTGCATATGAAGGCCTTTTTTCGGTAAAAATTCGATTGGTTGGAGTTGTAGCCAATAGAAATGACGAGGGTTCTGTGGTTTCCTGTGGCTCATCAGCATTGCTAAGATTTGGTGGTTGCTGTATTTTCTGGATGGAGTGCGGCTGTTGTGATTCATTATCGGTTTCAGGTGCATCATCATCGTCCCCTTCATCTAAAACGTTACTTAATACTTTCCGTTCAGCGAGATGAGGCATTAAGAACTTAAAGATAGCTTCATACTTGTGCTTACTGGTTAATGTCGCCACCTGTCCAGATTTTGTTTTCCCTTTTTGTCGACCTCTGAGTAGGCTGTCTCGAATACCGTTCCATTTTTTTGCATTCTTCCTCTTAACCTAAAATAAGTTATGATATTTAAAGTTGATTATTAAAAAAATATTAAAGATGAATAACAATACCAACAAGAAAGCAAAGTTATCATTCATGTAAGTTTTACTCTTGAGTTTTCATTAAATTTATTGCAAATATGATTTCGGGCGTATTTTATACTTCTAAAACCCTCTACGAAGTTAGTGTGAATTAGTAATCCTCGAATTTCAACAAAAATGCAAGTTTTAGAGCCGCAACTATTGAATGATTAATAGTTCTTATTTGTTTCAGGTTTCATGCTACAGGAGATTTCTTCAAGATCATATCCTTCAGCTATTGGTTGTAAAGAAGTACAGTTTGTTCCATTGTTCATCATACGAGCAGAGCAAAAATTGACGTATTTTTAAACGATGTGATGCCAGTTCCGAATGGGGCCAAGTGGAATTAAATAGCAACTGAATTTTGGGAAAGGTGGTAATGTCCGAATTGCATTGGTGCAATGGATGTGAAGCACGTGACAATACAAGTCTTAAAATTGTCGGGAAGTATGGACTGGAATTTCAAGAAAACGTACTCCACTGTTCTTCTAGCTCTAGTTGATTCCTGCTACAATTTAATTTTTATAGACGTGGGATGTTACGGAAAAACTCTACTAACTTCAATTTTGGAAAAATCTATTCCTAAATTAACTCAAAATCCCATAGAAAAAGTACCTTCCAGAGACGGTCACTGAACTTCTCGTGGTGATAGTGGCCGATGGTGTCTTTCCTTTAACAACCAACATCATGAGACCGTTTTTTTAGGCATAATTTGACTGACGAGCAGAGCATTTTCAACTACCGATTGACTAGGGCAAGAAGAATATCTGAAAATATGCTTGGCATTTCGGATGTTCATGAGACCTCTCCATGGAAATCTTGATAACATAACGAGGGTTGTACCCGCAGCATGCATCTTGCACAACGTCATTCGAAATAACGACGGCTACAATGTGCCTGAACTAACTTGACAGTACTGATGATACGACTCGAGAGGAGAGATCTCTTCTTCAGAACTTTTCTAGTCGCCGGGAAAGAGGAAATCGCGAACCATTTAATTTGAGGGAGCAGTTTTAACAATTCTTCAATTTCCTAGAGGGTAGTGTGGAGTGGCAAGAAAATCGGGCCCTCATGATTTGATTTGTTTGATGTTCTTATTTTGCTATCGTTCTGATTTTTTACTAACAGCTATGCAATGTACTTCACATTCAATAAAATTGTTCACCTTTGTTTTAATTTGGAAATATTTTACATTTCGCACCTACGTCTAGGTAGGTACCCGATTTTAAGGATATACAAGAATGATAGATAAGAATTTTTCACTGAACACGATGCAAAGTAAGCTGCTCAAAAAAAATCCAAAATGCCGGATGGTGATGATGTCGGTCCACCACCGATCTGCAAATTTTGCAAAAGTCGCGCGGTGAATAAACGCGTTAAATGTAACAACTGTGCTACGTATTTCCGTAACTCGTGTGCATCAAAAAAATCAAAAAAGTGCTGTAAATTATCAAGTCACCGGCATTGTTGATTTTGGCGAAATCAATAAGGAAGGGGAATGCTTCGAAATTTCCAAGGTTAACACTTCTGAAGTAGTATATCTAAAAAGAATCATTATCGGACTAGAAGCCCAAAATGCTCGGCTGCATGAAAATTGCCAGTATTGGAAAAATCGGGCGTATTCAGCAGAGAAAAAGTCCCTGCCATCTAATCAGCTGACCTCAGCGATGAAGTCAACAGCTGTCCAGTGACGTCTAGTGCTGCCAAAACGTCGAGAGAAACCGAGCCATTCGACTGGCGACCACAACACCGAGAATACTTCAAGAGACAGCGAATCATCAAGGCCACAAGAGCAGAACAGTTTTTCGTCGGTACTTCAGCATTCCACCTCAGCGAAACCAAATGATGGGTACAAGCAGCAGCGGCATCAGCGCCGAGGCTTCCGAAATGAAGTTAACTTGACGTTGGCAGCCTCACTGCAAACGTCAAGCGATGTTAATAAAAACAACGAAAAGAAAGGAAACTCGTTTAAAAAGCGAAATCGGAATCAAAAAATGGGATCCAGGGATGATTTTGGAGATTTTGAAGCCATAAAACCCATTAATAAAAATAAGAAAATATGGCTTTTTATCTCAAAAGTGAAGGAAAGCGTTACAGAGGAAATCGTAAAGTCTTATATTTGCTAAAAACACAACCACACAAGTCGAAGAAATTGATGTTAAGCAGTGTCTAGTTAAAAACCCTACTCCCAGAGGAAAATGCTTCATAGTAGACGTTGATCCAGATTTAAAGGAAGCGATCTAGTAAGAATCTTTTTGGCCCAGTGGTGCTGCTTTCCAGAGATTCAATTTTGCTCCTGAAAGAAGTTTTTTAGGGTAAACAATGAAAACGTAACAATACATCGAAATAGAGAACAAAACGCAGCTTGTAGTGTTGCCCATCTAAATGTCAGAAGTGTAAACTAAAACATTCTTGAGCTTGATGTCCTTTTAGCTCAAGAAAAGCCAGACATTTTCTGTTTATCCGAACACTGGATGAGCGGTTCTGACATTAAAAGCGTTAACCTGGATCCCTACAGACTAATTAGTTACTCGTCAAGAGTGGACATTAGAGGAGGTGGAACAGCCATCTATGCAAAAGAAGAATTTAGAAGCAGGCATGTCAACACAAGTCTTCTTCCTATGAATACATTTTTTGAATTCTCCTTGTCAGAATTACTATGTTCTAAATGTAATAATTTTATTGTTTTATCTCTATACAGATCTCCACAGACTAACCTTGATGAATTTATCAGCCTACTCAATATTCTCCCGGATGAAATTTATGACCCAGGTAAATTCCTCATCATATATGGGGACTTTAACATTGACTTTTCCAGGGAAAGTCACACTTTAAGAACATTAATGAATCTCCTCTCCAGCTACAGCTTATAACACATGCTACTAAAGCTACTCGAGTAGGAAACAATTCTCATTCTCAAATTGATAACATAAATATTCCCATTGATAAAGTAGTTTTTCATACTATATTATGGGATATCTCTGATCATTTTGGCCAAAGGGTGGATTTTGAATATACAAGGAAAAAATCAGATTTTTACAAAAAAAAAGATTCTATACATATTCTAGTATTTTAGGTTTTCGAAATTACTTATTTGCACAGATAGATCCGAATGAACAATATTGTGTGTTTAAAGATATATTACATTACTATTTTAGCATTTGTTTTCCAATGTGCACAAGCAGAGTAAACGGTCTACCTTGCTGGGTGAACATGGAAATGAAAAACTATGCAAATCACATTAAAGATTTGTACATTTTCTATAAACGAACAGTTAGTCCATAAATGTATCAACAGTACAAACTAGAGGTAAAGAATTATCAAAAATATTTGTTAGGCTTTAAATTGGGGTTAAATGATAACAAAAAGGCTAATGCAAAAATAAAAATAAAGCAATGTGGTACATTTTTAACAGAGAATGTAACAAGCACTCCAAAATGGTCAAACTTACACTTCGCTATAACAATACTTTAGTAGAGGATGCAGCAGTCATCCTTAATATATTTAAAAATCAGTTTGACTTATTTAAATGACACTACATCGTACTATTAATCAAGACATCAATTATAAAAATCCTCATACATTGTTTTTTGAACCAGTTGATGAGAATGAGTTATTCTGAATAATCATGGGTTTGCCAAATTAGTACTCAGCTGGAATGGATGAGCTCCCTATCTTTCTGCTAAAACACATTGCTCAATTTATTTGCATACCACTTACTTACCGTATAAATAAATGTTTTTTGTTGGGAACTTTTCCAGATTCATTAAAAGTTGCAAAACTGATGGCAATCCACAAAAAGGGTGATCAGCATGATCCATCCAGGCAACTATAGGCCAGTGTCGCTTTTATCTTCAGTGCCGAAAGTATTTGAGATGATAGAGTCTTGCAATTCGTTACTCGATGCAACATTCTGAGGGGGTAGCCAATTTGGGTTTTTACCTGGAAAATCCACGGATATGACCATTTTTCGGGCCCTGACAGAGATTATTGGGAAGCTTGACAGAAACGAAGTGGTGGCGGGTCTTTATTTTGACCTCTCAATGGATTTCGACACCATTGATCATGGACTACTCTTAAATAAATTAGAAAGGTATGGAGTGAGAGGAGTGATCCTCAACCTATTTAAATTATACTTAGAAACAGTCAGTTAATGTAAGGCTTAATGGACGAAATAATTTTTCAAATTCCAATATTGTACGTGTGGAGTCCCCCAGGCCGCAATACTAGGCCCTCTATTATTTTTGTTGTATGTGAACGATCTGTCTGACTCTCTGGCTTGTCGGTGGACTGTTCTCGTACGGTGCGTGACATGGCTAACTGTTGTGAACGCAACGATCTTCGCTTGAATGCCACGAAGACGACTCTCATAAAAGGTATAAGCATGGAAAGGAGACCTTAGTCCTTTCCATGCTTATACATTTTACGAGAGGGGACCATACTATAAGGAGATCAGGAGTATCGAGGGGTTTGAGAGATTTAGAAAGGCAGCCTCTAGATTTTCAAGAGAAAAATATTTTTCGTCATTTAATTTTAATGTGTTTTAATATGTATTGTCATATTTTAAATTAAGCTTTAATTTGTCTGTATACTGTGTGACCTTGCTTTGCACTGATTTGTATCTTGTTGGCAAGGAAGAAATAAATAAACAAAAAATAAAAGAAAAAAGCAGCATTTTTATACGTACGTAGTTCGAAAACGCGGTTTTCAATTGTTTAAATATCGTTTCTTCTATTTTTAGGGCGCTAAAGCATTTTGACACGAAGCAAACTTTGCAGAGTAAAACAAGAACAGTGCTAAAACTATAAATTTCATTTAGCCGCAGTTTTGTTACCAGATTATTTTTGCGTCTTATGGTAACGGCATATTAAAGCTAGAATCAATATCTCGGGACGTTTTTGGATTTTTTTTGATAAATGCTTCCTGAAAAGAGTTTACTTAATTTTTAAAACATGGCTATTTTTTTCATGGGATACGAAATATGCTCATTCTAGACTTATCATATAAATCAAGGAATTTATTGCAATTAGGTATTTATGGTCTTACCTTTGGTATTTAATTCCTTTGCGGCTTTTTTCCAGACCATGTCTTTGTAGTCGGAGTTTCGGTACTGCTTTTAGGTCTGGTCATCTAGTACTGGATATTTTCTCACTTCTTTAATGAGCTGCTCCGGTTTTAGAGCCGTCATTTTTCCAATTTTAGAAAAAAAAACAAAAAATAACACCGCATTCAAACACAAAAGAAAATACCAAGCGACATGCGTCCCGCAGAGCCGGAAAATTATTAGACTGCACGATCTGACCATGGATCGGATGCAGGAACGGAGTCGGATGGGTGTGGGGATGGCCACGTGCCGGAAAGATGTGAACTACGGCCACAGCTTATACAATATAAGCTGCACTACGGCAACTAAGCCGTGCTATGGCGTTTGGAGTTCACTACCATGCCATTTTCCTCTCAGACACTCGTTCGACTGTATCATCGTCGTCGAATCGGAAGGGTACATGATAGGTGTGTCACGGCCTTTAGACTATTCTCTGATTGGTTGACACATTCTCATCCTTCAGGATGAGAATGTGTCAACTTTTATTTTTTTAACGGAATACGCTATACCTCTATTGAACTTTGAGTTTTATTAAAATAAAACACTTTTATATCCGAAAGATAACGGTTTTTAAATACTGGCACCAGAAGTTGGATACCTCACAATTCGACTAGCCACAGAATATGGTTTAGAATGAAACGGCTTGAAATTGCATATTATGTAATAATTTTCGAGTATTTCTATTGACATTAGCTGACGCTAATAAAATAGACTGTAAAAACTTATATAAAACACACATATTTCTGTAAATACCGCGCACATATAATGAAGTGCCTTCCCTTCCTGCCGGTATCCTCCTCTCCTAGTGAATTAATGCCAATCAAACGCCGTCAGGAGATACATGCATATTTTTAACGTTTTCCAAAGCACTAGAAAACTGGGGACCGTGGGCACGCAGAATAATAATAGTTGATGTAATATAATTGAGGCTTTGAGGTTGTCATTCAATGTTATGTTATTTGTAAGTCATAAAAATATTTCATATTTTTCTTATATGGAAATATATGTGGATAAAGACTTAGAATCTTTTCTGGAGGAACGTGAAGGTAACTCTATGAGGAAAATTAGCGGCAGCGACAGTGATGAGGATTAAGCCGAACAAGATTCTGTTGTTGAAGATAAACAGACTGAATTGAAAGTGAAAGATTTTAAAATTCAGACCGGAATTTTGGGAATTTACTTAATCTTGAATTCTCAAAGTGCATTTTCCAGCGATTTTCAAAAATCAAAAACTGTTTCATTCTAATTAATTGATTTTCTCAGAAAAGTGACCACCTGAAAAGTATCAAGTATATCGCAAATTTTAGATATAATTCGAAAATGCTGCAAAAATTTGAGAACAATTTATTTTTTTCCAGATGTTTAAATTTCAGGTTTTAGTGCATTTTCCAATAATTAGCAAAAATCGAACGACTTTCTTTACTTTAATCGTTTTAAAACTAGAAAAACACTTGAGAAAATAAACAAAAAATTTAAAAAAATAAAAATATAACAAGAGGTAACAAACTCAAGCACCTTAAAATCTATTTTACATACCTCTAATAACCAAGGTCGCAATGAACTGTCAATAAGAACGTCGAATCCAAAGAGTTCAAAACAGTTTACAGTCGGTGGAATTTGATGAATCTGGCTCAAGACTGTCAATATTACTAGTGATGTTATTTTTTGCCAAATTAACCAATCTGAGGTAGAAGCTTGCTGAAAAAATCTTCTAAGCTGTCTTAAGGTCCATTTGCATCCTAGGATAAAGAAAAAATAGATATATTATTCATTAGATATTTAAATATAAAATATGTCAGTTTGCATAGGTATATTCTTATAATTGTGATACTAAAATAAATTAGAGCTTAGTTAAGAACCTGTAAAGCTTATAGCAATTAGTTGGCTCTAGGATTTAATAGAAATGCCACGCACGCTTGGTATTCGACAGTCTATACCAAGTCTTTGTAAATTGAAAGTGATTATTACTTGTAGAATCCTAGCAATTGGATATATTATTTATTCTAACGTACATCAATTTAGTCAATCAACTTTTACAAGTTAAATGAATGCTAAATAGCATGAGAGAACTGATAGATCATCTGCTGGTGTATAGCATTAAATTTAGTGTAGTGATATAGGCTGTAGACATTCGTGAACCTAAATATGGTAGCCAGCTGTTTCTCACACTAAACATAAGAATTAAAGACCGTGCAATTATGACATTCGTGAAACTATAATTTCTAATTTAATTGCTGAATATACAAAAAATTGTCATATAGATATCATCATATCAAAATAAAGAAGAAGATTAGGGGAGGTGTATTCATACTTACCCGAACCAACTCTATCCTTCATTTCGGCGTACCCAGGACCCAGTTTATTAATGGAGCAATTCGTTAAGTGCCTGAATGGGTTCCTTAAATCATTTAAACTAAATTTGTCAGTTCCAAATCGTGCTAGACCTTCTCTGTACATGTAAATAGTTAATGGGTGGTATGATGGTATACATACATATAGCCTTAAATCAAATTTATATCCTCCGATTAGAAGTGGTTTTTCGATATATCGTTGTACCACGGTATTGCTATCATAGTTCAATTCGCTTAGTTTCTAAAAAAATATATATTTCATTTAATTTTAATTGGTAAACGCCATTCAAATATTTACAGTTCACTGGTATTATCCTTTGGGAAAGTATCTTTGTATTCCTAATCATTATTTAATTAAGTACATCATGGATGCCAACTTAGATTTGTTAAAATCCTTGCATAGATTTTGGCAGATCCTCTTCTATTACCTTTTGGAGCAATTTTACTTACGATGCTGAATCTTTCTTCATTTGAAATATTTTATGTCATACTATTACAATATTGTGCTTTTATTGCTTAGATACCAATTAAATAATAGTATAATAATATATAATAAGTCCACTTTATGGTCCGCGCGGGCATAAAGATAAAAAAAAGCTGCTTTTGTATAAGTAATATTTATTATAAAAATTACAAATTATGAAATCAAAGTATTATGCTCGGTATTATTTTTATTTTTTTATGACAGTGGCACACACACAAAAGGGAGCTGATGTTATTAAATCCATCTAAAATTTATCTCAATTACTAATACTGTCTAAAGTGCTTAGTTTAGTAATATGAAATGGTACTAATAACATTCATAAAAATATATTGTACGGGAGGGATCTATACTAGTTCATCACACAACGTTTATAGGCGATTTTGCCGATAATTTTAGAAAATAAACATCTACCAATCTGCTTCATTTGCCAAATACTGCAAGGACACAATCAGGCGGTAATCGATGGTCAGAAATAGCTGCCTTGTCGCTTTGAGTGTTCCGGCGAGAACGGCTACCAATTATCTCAAAAAAGATTATATACCATACCTGTTAAGTGACGCTTTAAATGAATTCATTCTTTGAGCTGCTCGGAAGTATGGTTGCAGGAAGTAAGGTAGCAAGGGTATCGATAACACAAATCAACCAGTAAAGGGAGAAAATCGCACTACTGTATTTTGTAACATTTCCAACGTTACAACGCACGGTAGTAAAGTTCTTTATATTGGGAAAGTGGGATTAAGCTTCAAAAAGCGAGACGGAAAATGAAAATGCCTGGAATCAAATTGAAGAGACTTTTACTTTTAAATAAATATCAAGCTGGTAGAAAAGAGAACATATATAAACCAGTGTTTCTAGATGAGATATGGGTTTTCAGCAAAAATGAAAATAGAAGAATGTGACAAAAGGCTGGTAAATACAGTAATTTAAAAAGAAACTGGAAGTGGAAGACTACGATATTGTTCATACCGAAAATAAAAATTGATTTGTAACAAATGTATCCCTAAATGTAATAAAAAAACAGGTTACTATCACGATAATATGAATACTGTAAATTTTAAGAAGTCTTTAAACCACGTGCAAACTTAGAAGATGAATCCTTAATTATACTGGATAACGCAATTTATCATAGTTGTCTAGAAGAAGAAATTTCGAGAAAAACCTGGAGCAAAAAAACGTCTTCGAGAATGACCTGGAAGAATATCTCTTTTCAAATTATCTTTTAAAAGATGTTGCTTGGAATTTAGTGGACTAGCAAACAGAGCCAGAAAAAAAATGTCATTTGGTTAAATACCTTACGGAGCATGGTCATTGTGTGCTCAGGCTACCACCCATAACAATTAAAATTGTAATTTTAATAGGATTGAAATGGTATGATCCGAGACTTAAAAATGTTATGATGAAGCTATTGTTAAAACCACAGGGTCAATGTATGCAATAACGTAGTAGGAAATGTACTGCAACAGCACAAGCAAAATTACATAAACAACGCAGATAAAATTATTTCTGAGGCATGGGAGTTAGGTAATGAATTGGATTTGTTAAATATCAAACCATTGGTGATCTTTGTGTCGAGTGAATCTGACGAAGAACTATTTTCTTAGAAAGTGAAATTATTTATCAAGAAGATATTTGGATTTTAAACTTTTAAAATTACTTTATAATTTTAATCAATTAATTTTAAAATAATTATGAATGTTGTATTACAGTTGGTTTACTTTGTATTTATAACAGAGATATCGCTAATTTATTTGTCACCATTTTATTGGTATTTTATTTTTTTACATTCATTCTTGGTTTGGAGAGGATCACAATTTATAACTAAATGTCTTTAAGAATGTAGAATTTCCATCGTAATTTTCGTTTTGCTCCCGGAAATATTTGTAGATATTTTCCATCTAAATTCAAAATCCATTACTCTGTTTCGATGTTCTAGTTTGTATAATGTGCTTTGTGGAACTTTTAATTTATTTAAATTTTTCGCAGAATTCAAACATCCACTGGCACTTCTTTTAATAAAGATGTGGCGACTTCGTTCAAACTATAAATAGAAACTTAGTACAGTAAGCAGGTAATTCTTCAGTAATAAAATAAAAAATTAAATAAATTCATAGAATCGCCCACTAGGTAAGAAGTGGAACTACTTAAAGAGGGCATATCAAAATTTTAATTTAAGTTGCAAAACAAATTCTAATATGACTATGGATTTTGCCAGTAATTATGATATCATAAGTTACAAAGTGATGGAGGAAAAGATTTTTTTAAATCAAATTTTATTCACCCAGCCTAGAAATTACTTCTTACCAGCACCAGCGAATAAGTTGGAATAATTGTCTAAATTAAATTATATGTTACTTTATTAAACATTATCTTTAAATAAAGATTAAATATTTTTCTTTTATTTTATAGCTGTGAGTGGCTTTTCATTTTATTAAGTAACTGTTCTCACTTGCATGCTGAAAAATATTCTATTTATATACTTCAATATGTTTGGAGCGTGTTTGATTACTAAACCAGTTCTACTTGTTATAGATACAAGTGACATAAACTGTAAATATTGGTCTCATTGTAGGTTGTAGCTCTGGAACAATATATAATTTATCTTCATTGAAGTCGACTAAGCGCTGATCAGAAATTAAACATATTCTAGGCGTCCTATTGCCAGATGATTATTTCAAATAATTGCTGCCGTATAAAGTTATAGAATTCGAGTTATTTTTGAGAGACATATTCAAAAACATTTTAATCATAGGTTTTTGTTTTAATTTAGTGTGTTTTATTTTTGAGACCAACTGAACTATACCTTCAACCTGATAACAGAATGCCGACATCTTGCGTACCTTGGTATTTACATCGTATATATGTTAATCTCCATTTAAATGAAGTGAATACTAGGTACATCACAATATTGGAAAGTTACATTCATTACTGCAACATTTTTAATGAATTTAGCTAAATATCTGGCTGGCTGTAAATTATATAAGATATATTTAGTAGGAAAGTGGATTCAATATATTTTGCCTCAAACATTTTGTAGTGAACCATTGCATTCTCATTTATGAATAAACATTTAACTCATTCCCTAGTATTTATTTCAGACATTCACATCAAGGCATCTATGTTATGAAGCTGTGATCATTTGGTTGCTCTAGGGGTACATAGCTCATGATAAAGACGTGGAAGAAAACAAGGAGTTAATATAAAGTAAATGATTTGAAATTAGAAGAAAATAAAATACCAAATAACTGTGGTGCGCATGTCTTTTGGTTGGGAGTCATACCTACTAAATTCTTCACAGTAGAACCACTACAAATGTCTCTGTGTAAGACTGCAGTAAATGTCTCCCTCAAAGATCGTAGAAAATGTCTTGAAGCTGTACCAGAAAGCTATTAAGATAACCAGAGGAAATTAGATTTGGGAAACGCTTGTTCAGAGGCAAGATGCATTGGTCCGAGTTCGACTCTTTTGACCTTATTTGCTTGACCTTTTGTAATAAGTTTTATTATTGTTATAAGTTTAGAATAACAATCGATATAACAATACATAAACTCAAGTTCAAGCTTCCCACTGCGTGGAATTATGCTATATATCTTACCTTAAATAGGAAAATTCCTCTTCCCTGACTTTGGGCTACTGGCTTGCATATCCATACTGGCTTTTCATCTGGAAGCCTAGAATTTTCCTCTTTACAACTCTGGGGCCTAGCACGGCTACATTCGGCAGCTAATTTTGTATATTCTAAAGGTAAATTGTATCCATGTGGGCTAAAAGTGCATTTTTTAATGTATTGGAATCTGTTTTGACAACTAGAACACATCTTATATTTTAGACATACCCGCGTAACAAATATCAATAATTATTATTAAAATCTTTTATTATATCTTACAACGATATACATTGAAAATTGATAAATTTTCCTTTATATAGAAATAAAATATGTACGTCCTTTAGAGAACAATTTTGCTTACAAGTTATAAACATATTTCATATAAGCAGTGGTATCTCACACTTAAGTCTAACAATTATAAGATTTTTGACGTATTAAAAAAATAAATAACCATTCAGCTATTACTATATACGGCGAAAATTTGGCTGTTTTACTGTTGTTTTTTTAAACGCGCTAAAATGTATTTCCATTATGTATCAGCTATTTTCAAAATTTCCTTCAGTATTTAGCGGTAAAATTACCACATATTATATTTGGGTTTTGTACCTTAAATTTGTTTATTTCTTGTAATATTCAGCAATTGTTATATTTCTCCTACTTAGTATTATGACGAAGAACAGTGAAAAAACATCTCAACATAATATTCAAGATGTGAGCTTAAATTATAAATGTGAGAGTGTAATCGAATTATAATTGAATATTAATGCATGTCGAGAAAAATTTTCTTTAATATCGAAAAATATCAATACATTATACAGAAAAAACGATAACTTATATCAAGTAAAATAGCTTTTGTTATTTTTCCACAAGCTATTTTATATTAGTTGTATTGGATGTACGGATATCGGAAATTGCAAATCGGATACATGGAACGCCGCCTTTAGATGTCAGCCATTTGATTTGACAGGTTCCTAACTTTACTTGTGTGTTCGAGAAGCGGCATATGCTAATTCACTAAAACGAATGGTTCTTCCAAATAAGTATTAAAAATACTATATCAACGGATTCGTGAAGCAACAAATGCATTTTTAAAAACACACTAACACTGAGAATATGGCAAAATTATATTCTGACCTAAAAAATTGTTGACTTTTTGACATTTTCCACATTTCACATTTTTTGGTTTGTAAAGATTTTTTGATATGCAAATAATCTGCACGCTCAAATGGACTCTTGTGCAATTATGCAATCTTATCTGATATAGTCAAAAGCGGTCTTACCGTGTGGTTCCAAAGGTCACATTTTTCATTAAATGTCATTCCTTTGACAGATTTTACACGCAAAATCTTCCACGAATGAAGTTTTTACTGAAATTTGTGACCTTTGGACCCGCACGATATGATCGCTTTTGACTATATCGATTATTTTTTTAAAATAGATGAAATTTTTGCATATTTTTATAAATTTGATTTATACCTTCAAAAATCGATCTATAGAAAATGCTGTATCGTTAAATGTGTTACGTTTCTACGTTTTGATTGCATTTTTGCTAATATCTTCTGTTTGAAAAGAGATATCTAATTCCGGCTTGCGCCAAATTTGTAGGCCTTTTTATCTCTAGCTAAAATGTTTAACCTTAAAATAAAGTGGTTATTATTTCAAAACCCACAAATATTACACCTGAAGGTTTTTTGTTAAAAAAAATATTGAAGTACTAATACTTATCAAGTATATTTACTTAGCATTTTTTTTATAAAGTTAAATTTTTATGCTTGGACGTCACAATTAGCGTTCATCATAGAAAATTGAAAACAATTTCCAGCAATTTCTCTTAGCCACTTTTATTTGAAAAAAAATTCTCCAAAGCTGCACTGTTAATAGCTTCTTAGATATAGCCACCTACCTCTCTTAGTGGGATACACGGTAATTTTCATTGTAATATTTTATATTGCTCTAAAGACATAGTTTTCATTTGTTTTTTTTTTTAATTTTTATTCGATAAATAATCTATAGAATACATATCGGGAAGGTAAGACAATCAGAATACCAATCTCTCAAATTTGTTGCCCAAAAGAGACATCTTTTGGCATCATGCATTTTTATTGTTATAAAGTACCCTCCCCTTTGAGTCGGGCCACTTTTTGTAACAATAAAAACGCATTCAAGCTGTTTTTAGGGCAACACATTTTTATAACTGATTTACGATAATTTTGCTTTTCCTTAATATAAACTGCTCCCGATAAGTTAAGAAAATGTGAAAATTTCGTCAAAATTCAAATGCTAATAACTTTGTTTAAAAATGACATATCTTAGCAAACTCTGCAGCGTTTCATATGAAATTTTCTAGCCTTTAAGTCAAGACTAGCGCCAATTATGATAATTCCTTGTTATTTATTATACAGGGCTTTTAAAATTATATTGCAAATTTCAAACCGTATACCTGTTCGTAGGAACATATGAGCATTCTTTCTAAATATGCTTAAGTAAGCTTATAACCTTCTATTGAGACTATTTTAACATCAGGAGTTCATCTTGCCCTTTAAATGAAAAACCGATTTTTTTATGAAAATTTACAAATTCTCAATAATAGCCTAATACTCTTTGGAAAAACTAAAGGATACACGTTTTTCTTCTAAAATAGGTATCTAGAAACATCGCCCTGGAACCTACGCCATTCAAATTTAAATCTTCATAGTACAGGGTGATTCAAAAGTTTCAAAAAAATTAGATTTAAATTATTAAATTCATTTTTATTTAAACTAACTTACAAAAACCTTACTTTCATATTACTCTTTCATAACACCGCAGTCTAGAGACTAATCTGTCAACATTGTCGGTTGGTTGGATTCATTAGCTCTGAAATTATTGTGGTTTTTCGGTGTAAATTGAGTAATTAATTACGAAACAGTTGATCATCAATGTGTGGGTAACTGTATAACCTGATGAACTAAAAATTGTGAAGTTATATCAAATTTTAGTGAAAGTATCGTTTGTTTTTTCGATATTGTTTACAACGTGATCGCTGGTTATACTGGGCGGTGTTGCCATATCTACTTCTGAATATTCCTAGACACCATGGAATATGATATTTGCAAGAAAACCAGTGAACAAGTAGAGATATTTTGTTGCGATGGATGTAACGCGCGATTGTGTAAGGGCGAAATTATTAGCCTGGTCTCTGCATCAGAGATTATAGTCTTGCAGTTGCGAGGAGGAAGATATTTGAAGTTTTATTGTGAAAAATGTTATAAGGGCGATACTTTCGCACTGTATCAGTCAGTTATTGAAGAACAAAAGAAAAACGTGAACGGGAAAGGTAAACTTATAGAGCTGTTAGAGGAGAGGAACGAAGAATTGCTTGCTAAAGTAAGGAGTCTCGAGAGTAGGCTGCTCGCTGGCCCTGCCTTGGACATACGCCCTGGGAAACTGTTTGCTGATATTTTAAAAGCGGATACCCCCGAAGCGGTGCTAGTGGTGAAGCCAAGAAATGATCAAAATAGCAAGATGACAAAAAAGGATATTAGGCAGAACATAGATCCAGTAGATATCAGTGTCTCAAAGTTCCGTGAAGTGACAAATGGAGGTGTTGTTATAGGTTGTACTGATAAGGAGGATATTGATATATTACGTAAGAACCTGGTCGGTCAGTTAGGACACAGATATACTGTGGAGACCCCTTCACTGAAGAAGCCAAAATTAAGATTAGTGAACATTAGCACTGAGGACATTGGCAAGGATGATTCAGATGAAGATATTATAGATCTTATCGTGAAATGGAACGACCGTAGCACTGTGGATAATTTCCATATGAAAGTTTTAAAGAAGGCTGAAAACAGGTACAAAAAAATTGACTTAATTTTAGAATTGGACTCAAAAACGCATACTTTCTTGCTAAAGCAAACAAGGGTTAAATTAGGATGGTCTAGGTGTCGCGTTTTTAACCATATTAGTGTGTTACAGTGTTACAACTGCATGGGCTTTAATCATTTTGCAAAAGATTGTAAGTTGGAAAAAGTTTGTTCTAAATGTGCAGGCAATCATTCATACAAAGACTGTCAATCTCATATTGTAAAATGTACTAATTGTGTCAAACTCAAAAAGCAAAACAACTTAGATATCGATATTGTTCATAAAGCATTAGATAGAGCCGCCCATCGCTCCTGCGCTTAATTAGTAGTCAAAATAAAAGAATAGATTATTTTTGTGAAACCGTATAGAGTAAAAATGAACAATACGTCAAATCCCATCGCCAGTGTGATGCCGTGAATCTGGATAATGCAGTGAGTATTGAAGTATTTGAAAATATTTGGATTAAAATTAAAATTAATAGTAAGACAAGTATGATTGCAGGGGTGGTTTACAGGACAGGTAATAATATCAATGAGTGTGCTAAGTTAAAGTATATGGGTTTTGATCAACTGCCGGTGTCGTTCTTCGAGGCATATCTCTCTGAAAGATCGCAGAGGGTGCGCATTGGCAGCGAATTGTCCTCCAGGGGAACCATAGTGTCTGGCGATCCTCAGGGGTCCATAATTGGGCCACTTTTATTTCTAGTCTATACATTTGACATATTTAAGACGGCTACATACTCTCATGTGCAGTCATACGCAGATGACACACAACTGCTGCATTGTTCCGATCCCTCTGAGCCTGATGATGTTTCCCTTCATCTTAACACTGATCTTGATTCGATGCTTACTTATTCTAGAGAATATAACTTGAAAATAAATCCAAATAAAAGCGAAGTCCTCTTATTTTGCTCAGAAAGGCGTCGACAGACGTTGGATGACCGAATAATCCTAAAGTTAGACGATGTTACCTTAAGTTTTACAAAGGGTGCGAAAAATTTGGGGCTGTATATTGGTGTAGATTTGAGGTTCAGGGAACATGATGGAAATCTGCTCCGGAGAAGCTATGCCAGAATGAAGGTTCTTTATGCGAATAGATATATCCTGAATTATAAGATAAGAAAAAAGCTGTGTGAATCTTTGGTTTTACCAATATATTACTACTGTAACCTAGTTTATTATCCATGTTTAGACATGACTACTAAAAATCGCTTACAGGTTGTGCAGCATACATGTTGTCTTTTCATTTTCAACGTTAGGAAATATGATCATATATCATCTAAAGTGAATTAGTTAAAATTGTTAAATATGTCAAATAATGTAAAGTTACATCTGGTTACATTTCTAGTTAAATTGCTCCGCAATGATGGACCAATTTACCTAAAAGAAAAGCTTGTATTTCGTACTCTTATTCATGATCGCGACTTGCGACATCGAAATCATCTCACCATGCCACAACACCAGTCTGCATTATTTCAACGTAGTTTTACCTACAATGCTGTATCTCTGTACAACTCGTTGAGTCGGGAGTTGAAATCATGTAGCATCAATAAGCTGCGGGTGAAATATAGGGCCTACTTGTTGCATCTACAAAGCGTGTAAAAGTGACTGATGTTCATTATATTATGTAGTCAAATTGTATGTATAATTGGTAGCTAATTTGTTGAAATGATGATTTTGTTGTTACTCGATTTTGTAATTGTGTATATTGTTATTAGGTTTGGAAATTGTACATTTGATGTTAGATTAAGTTTGATTCGACTGTTAATTTGGAGCGAGTTGGAATGGTTAGGTGTAAGAGTAACCTATGGTTAAACTTCACCATTCCTGTCCTGTGGTGTACATGTACATCTGAATGGTGAATTACTCATTTATTATTTATATGTATGTACGCACTGAGAAATAAAGACGATATTTTATTTATTTTAATAAGTGGTATAGCCTCCGAATATATCAATAATGGCCTGACATCTGACAAAATATTCTTGTGGTATGTCTGACCATATTCTAGGAATGACCTGCTGCAACTGAAGAATGATATTTGGGTGAGGAACATACTCATCTAACCTCCTTTACAGCATATCTAGGCGGAAGCTTAAGGTGAGTAATTCGTAATCTTTCGATATCATTTAAAACTGCCGCGTTCCTGTGAGGGCGAGCATTATCATTTAAGAATACGAACTGCTCTCTAATGGCTGCACGAAACATGGGCAAAACATTGTTGATTATCTGTTTGTGGTACTAAAATCCATTCATATTCCCCTGACAGTTATGTAGATCGATTCGTCCATGAAGCATATACCACTGCCATACCATGGTTGTTCCTCCTTTACAGGGGTAAACAACTTAAGCTTGACGTTGATTCCTGGGCACTCTTGGCAACGTCCAGATCCGGACACGACGACTATCGGAAAATCGACCATATCGGGATTCGTCCGTGAAAAGGACATTTCCTCATTCTTTACACCAGTTGAGCCGATCTGTGGCCCAAGCTAATCTTGCAGCCATATCATTGCGAGTGAGAGGAACACGTCTAAAGAGACGTCTTGATTTTAAATTAACCGAAGCCAAATGTGTTCTTACAGTTTCCTTACAAATCTAAATTCCATGAGTTTCAATTACTTTGTGCACAATTTATCGACATGTTGATAAAGGCTCTCTACGTACACTAAGCGTTATATACCTATCGCGAGCCCCTGTTGTGTTTCTTGGACGTCCAGTTTGTGGAAGTTCAGACACATCACCAGTATTTTGAAATCTCGATTTTAATCTACTGATTACACTACTGGAAACTTGAGATATTTTAGCAACTACATGCTGATTTGGGCCAGCTTGTAGCTAACCAATAGCTCTATTAGCTTCTGCATTTGTTAGTTTACGTCTCGGCATTCTGAGAAATTAAAACTTAACTTTGGATTAACGTCACTAATTAAATACAAAATCACCTAATTGAAACAGCCACTTAATACACATTACTTAATATACATTTTGAAAATACAAGTTGTCAAAGCGTTTCCACAGTAACATGAAATTCAGTGTCATTAAAAGGTTGTCAAAATCAAGACGTCTCCTTAGATGCAATAAAGAAATAAAAATAAAGGCGGGTTTCCGTAAGCAGCGTGTTTTGAATCACCCTGTACTAAGAAGACTTAAATTTGGATGGTAGGTTCCAGGGTAATGTTTTTAGATACCCGTTTCAGAAGAAAAACGTGTATCCTTTAGTTTTTCCAACGAGTATAAGGCGATTATTGAGAATTTGCACATATTTATAAAAAAATCGTGCTTTCAATAAAAGCAACAAGCAAGCAAGAACTCCAGATGTTCAAATAGTCTCAATAGAAGATTATAAGCTTACTTAAGCATATTTAGAAAGAATGCCCAGATGTTCCTACGAATAGGTATACGGTTTGAAATTTTATTAAATTTGCAACATAGTTTTAGAAGCCCTGTATAATAAATGCCAAGGAATTATCATAATTGGCGCTAGTCTTATCTTAAAGGCTATATATCAAACGCTGTAGAGCTTGCTAAGATATGTAACTTTTAAACAAAGTTATGAGCATTTGAATTTTGATCAAATTTTCACATTTCCTTAACTTATCGGAAGCAGTTTATTACTACCGACCATTTCACACCTACCTTTCAATAATTAATAAAATACTTGATAGTATTTTGACTTAAAATTGATAAAATCAAATTGGTAAGGTTGAAATTCCTTTAGTTGACATGGAAATTTTTGTCTTTTCTAAAGTGTTATAAAATATCTCGTTTGCGGAAATAAGCCCAAAAAGTTGTCAGAAAGAAATCCATTTTTTAAGGCGATGCGTGATAAAAAAAATTCAGAGAATAGTTTATTAAAACAATTAATAAAATTTTGTGAAGAAAAGTCATATAAAGTAGAAGAGTTTGTAAGCATTGAGGAGTGAGCTTAAATTTTAGAAGGCTATGCTCTCAATATGAAAAAGAAAAACCCAGACAATGATAAAGGAAGTGGCATTAAGGTGATGTGGAATTTCCCAGCAGAGCTGGGGAGTTCCGCCCAGAATTCTGCTTTATCATAAATATTAAATTTTTCAGAGGAGAAGCAGATAATTTGGCATCGAATAAAATCCAAATTTTCTAAAGCAGCTCAAATTGGGTCCAAAACGATTTGGAACACTAGGGGTTAATTAAAAATAATAAAACTAATGAAATGTTTCGTCTATTCAAGCAGCTAATGGAAAAAAAGGAAAATGGCGTCACAACGGATAAATTATTTTTAACCCCAAATCCAAAACCGTACTAGTTAAATTCAAAGAGCTGATACAATACCGGTCAACATAAACATCCTGGTTGCTATATGAATTGACGCACACAGGATCAAAGAAACCAATTATTATTCTGCAAAAGGAGTCTGCAGGTGTATCTAAAGTGGTCAAAAAATGAGTTGGTGAGCAACAGCTTATTAGGATAGCAGGGCACAGTAACAGTCAGTCAATAAAGACATCATCAAGACTTGATTGAAGCTATGAGACGAATTATTTCTCCTACATGCAAGTTTCATAACATCTCAACTATAATAATATCAGAAAATACTAGTATAAATAACGCAAGTTTTTACATTCATCGAGCAATTCTGTTATGTTGTATGTTAGATACCTCTCAATTTTCTAGAAAAGCGATAATATTTTTATAAATTATTATGTAGAGGATTTTCCTTTATATATTGACACCCACTAAGAGAGTTAAATACAAGACTTATATTAAAGTTTAAGTCACGATACAATCAGGGGCGGGTTTTCAATAAGTGCGCCAATGCGTGAAAATAAATAGATAAATAAAATCTCCTTCCCTACATACAATTTAACATAAACTAACTATAATTTGCGAATATACATATTTTTGAATTTCCAATGGCCGCAGAATACATCGTTTATAAGAGGGAAATAGAGGTTACGACTCAAAAGGGCACCGAATTCTTGTTTTTTAAACGATTTTAACAACTTTGGATAAAAAATAGGCGTGGCACTCCCAATATTAGTTAGCTTCCACCGCAACGGAAGACCGGCGCGGCGCGGCGCCCCTTTTCCACAGGGTGTAGAAAGTATTTTTCAGCCTGCGCACTCCCATTGTATAAAGTCACGAGTTGCCACTGAATATAATGTTGAAATGCATCGTGGTTTAAGTATTTTTTCCGTATTATCTTTTGAGCCTACGAAAATAAACAAACAAAATATGCCAAACAAAAAAGTCACACCTAACTTATTTTTCAAATATAGCACCCTGTATTTTATTCACTACAATAAGAGACCATCTTTTCATTATTTCGACAATATTGTAATCTACTAAAATGCATAAGCTACTAAACAAATATCACCCTGTCGCAAGTTTGAACTTGAACTTGGAGATTGTTATATAAACATTAAAGGCAAATTATAAACAACGCGAGCAATCAACGGAAGCGACTTTGAACCTTATGCGTGCAATGATCATTACTTTGTTTTATATAAATAGGCTACCGAACCCTCAGTTCGGCAGACTTTGGTCTCACTTCCAGCTCCCAAGGTTAGTCACTTGACGACTGCCTTCTGGGTTCTATGCGTTCCTAAAGTTAGCCATACGACTGCTTTAGGTTCTAGTCCTTTCCTTCCAAACCTGGTACCGGTTAGTCACTTGACGACTGCTAGGACCAGGGGTTGCACAACCTCCATAGTAAAGTCTTGACAAGAAGTTTGTCAGAGTGTTGAGAAAGACAAGTGTCTAAATAGTCAGTTAAAAAGTTTAGTGAAATCTCTTAGTGCTCTT
>JAEQML010053598.1:0-40004 GCA_016904865.1 Pissodes strobi
AATATCGAGCGCGTCCGTGACGCAATCTGTTCGGTAATCAGGAAGAAACCATTCGTGGAGATTCTTCCTGATGAAATCCTAAATCTCATCAATTTCCTGAACCACTTACGACACAGGTGGCAAAGGAACCGGGTCGTAGAAGAGGTGCAAAAATGCGATTACCGAACAGATCAAAAAGTGCATACAAAAGTGCTAAGTGGTTGAGCTTCGTGAACACTCGGTCAGTCGGTCCGGAAAACGGCTCGCTGTGGAAGCTGGCGAACCAGGTCCGCACTAGAAATTTCACAGATCAATGAAAGGCCGAGATGCATATTTTTCAAGCGCTCGCATAGGGTTACTGTAATATAAATGTTAGTCATAATACCCCTGATTGGTTTGATTCTTCAAATATTTGATTACCTCATGCCTAGCCCTCCGCTCGCTTCGCTCGCTACGGGGCGTAACCAAAACTAACCCAACGCATGAGAAACAACTACATTTACATTACAGTCATTTATGCGAGCGTCTGTTTTCGTCGGTAACTTATAAATATGCGGCCGAGACGTATGCGGACTTTCTCGAGGAACTTCATAGAAAAACACCAGACACCGGGCCATTGCACGGTGAAATTACGGAGCAAGTCCACTCATTCGGTAATGGCAGTTGTTGAGGAAACACCCCAACACGTGTATAACTTTCGTTTTTCACCGTATAGTTTGGTGATAACAACCTGTATGAATGTAGTATGAATGAACCGTGATTAAACTCAAAATAGATTTATTTAACCCCAGGTAAACAGACATTTGTGCATTTAAATCAGCATATTTCAGTTCTTTATGACCCCTTAGTCCAAACCTGGATGGTCGATTCCATTATATAAGCTAAATGTCATTCCGTCCACGATAATTCCGTCACTTCAATCCTGTGTAATCGTTTTCAATTTAATATATCCGTGTCTCCGTCAGTGTTCAGTAAACAGCAGTGTGTCAAAGAAAGAAAGAAGATGTTTTCACTACAGTGACTTTATACAAGACAGTGGCGATAATCGATGTATCGATTTTTATGGGCCGGGCTAGTTTTGCCTCCTCATGGCGGACGAGACAAAATTTTCGTTGTTTACCTCTTCTGAACGTGTTCTTTCGTATCTTGGTTGTCCCTTTTTCCTTATAAGAACGTAGTTATTGATGTAACTTTACTTTGTTGTAAATATAGTGTCGTTAAAAACATTTAAGGAAATTCATAACACCATAAAACTTTAGTGGCTGTGTTTAAAGAGTGATTAGCCATTACCGTGACATAAATTCATTATACAACATTGTGGAATATTTAATGCAAGGTATTAAAACATCAAAAACTTGTGATAATGATATTTGTTTACGTAGCATGTAGCATCAAAAACGCCTCTAGGTATATAAAATAAAAACGTTTCGAAGTTTGTAAAGAGTGCTCAAAAACTACGAAAACATGACTTTCATAATCAAAATAAATTTGAAAATGAGTTTTTTAAAACAGCAAATTTAACAAATGTAAATTTAAATTAAGAACAAAAAAGCCTTGTATGATAACTGTTCCACAGAAAATACGAATATTCGAACAGTCAAATATTCGAATATCCGATTAGTCAAATATTCAAATTTTTTAACTAACAAAAAAATTCGAATTTAAAGTAGTCAAATATTCGAATACAATTCCGAGTCCTAATATAAACACTAGTAACATTCTAGCCATCAAATGATAATTAATAAATTAAAACTTTAAGAAGCATCTTTCTTCATAAAACTTATTTACTTAATTGTCAAATAACCTACAGCATAAAAAAATAAATAGTTATAATTAATTACTATTTTTATTTTAAAAAATACAAACCTAAATTTTTAAAAACATTATGACTTAGTGTAACATATAGCATAACAATAATTATTATTAAAATTGCAAACTGTCCTAAACACACATATTTTATTCATAACGGTGATATTTTATCGCAGCTATCCGGATTTTATATAAAACAGACTAAATTAAAATTCCGTTTTAATCACTAGTTTATGATTTTAATATAATATTTTATAGAAAGATAGCGTCCCCTTTGGAAACTTGAACGTAATATGGCGGATTGACATTCCTGGTTGAATAATTCCTGCAATCAAGGTGAAAGCTGGATTTTATGGTTTCCGTAAAACAAAAATTAAGTTGGAAAGTAACTAAGTAAAATCTCTCCCCGTTGAAAACAGGTAAAGCAGAGTCAAGGTGCAAAGGTACGATGTGTGAACGTTATATTTCTATTTTTCGTATCTAATGCAAGTGCATAATTATATTATTAAAGGATTTAATAACTACCCTAACAGCACAAAGATATCCTAAAGACGCAGACGCCTTAAAGAGACCATGTTTAGATATTCGCGACATCTTATAGACGTCCTGTTTACGCCTTGCGTCGTCTTTAAGAAATCTTTAGGACATCAAATGTTACAAAAAACAACGTCGTAAAGACGTATTAATATGACATCTTAAAGACCTATTTGTACGACATCTTAAAGACGTATTTATATGACATCTTAAAAACGAACTCATTTTAAAAACATTTTAATTAAAAAGATCATTTTTGTCATACGCTCCCAAAAATAGCTATTTTACGGACTCATTTGAGTCCGTAAAATGCTTCTTTTTAGGCCTAGTCCCTAAAAGTCGTCATGGCAACCTTTACGGACTATTCCAAAATCCCTGAATATGTCTAAATGTCAAAAATTTCGAATGACATGACAAAATTGTCAAATAGTTGCTACGATGTCAAATTCTAAGCTAACTTTGTCGTACATTATGATTTCAAAAATTATGGTAAATTTGCAAATTTAGGCGTTAATATTATTTAAGTATTATGTATTATATGACGTGTGTAAGAACATTTGTATGTTTTGAACCCAAATAAATGTGACCGAGAAGTCCCTGTTTTACAGATACTTTTACGGCAGATGTTCCCAGGATTTGGCCCGCCCCTGACAACGCCTGTCAGACAGTCACGATAGACGGCAAGAGCGCACCGGTTCGTCGTACAACTGGAAACACTTAGAACATCGCTTTACAAGAACTCATTTGTCTGGCGCACTGCATCACTGTGGAACTCACTCCCAGGACGCATATTCGGATGTAACAATCAAGATGTCCATTCGGCTATGCCGATCGTTTCTTCATATGTGACGTGCACGATAGCATTTAGTCGGATGTCGTGACTGTTACATAGAATCAACAAATAAGCCTTCAATTATTTAAACACTTCATGCATGGCCCTCCGCTCGCTTCGCTCTCTATGCGGGGGCTCATCAAACAGAAACTAACCAGGTGCTAACCAATAACTAACCCAAATTTTTTATTTTACTTTTTTATTTTGGGTTAGTTTTGGTTAGCACTTGGTTAGTTTCTTTTGGTTGAGCCCCCGTAGCGATCGAAGCGAGCGGAGAGCCATGCATGAAGTGTTAAAATAATTGAAGACTTATTTGTTGATTCTATGTAACAGTCACGACATCTGACTAAATGCTATCGTGCACGTCACATATGAAGAAACGATCGGCATTGCCGAATGGACATCTTGCCTGTTGCATGCGAATATGCTCCCAGGACATCTGTTCCCCAAACTAACTATTCAAGAACCGTGTCAATCAACATCTTCGCACACACACCGCTCGTCGAGCAATATAGGATGTGCTACTGCCATAAAAAATCATTCACCTAAATAAAAAAAAGAGTAGAGACACTTATAGCCCAGCTTATTCACTACCAGCTAGTCAACTCTATCGAAATCGGAAAGTTGGAGTGTCGGGCACAGCGCCCTGAGCGGTTCAGTTCCACAGTTGAATTTAAAATGAATTTTCGCTTCAAAATACATGACAAATTCGTCCGAGCCTCGGCTATCGCCCTGAGAGGTTCGGAAATTTCGGATTTTTATACAATTGTACATTTTAAAATCGTTTTTAAACGGATTTTAGACGATAAAAAGCATATTTTAAATTAAACGAACTGTCAAAAGTATTATTCAGATGCCCAGGCGTTTAAAACAATATTGAGTCATGACCCTCTTCTAAAATTTGCAAAACTTGGTTATTGACTTTCCCAAATCAAAGGAAGCCGCCGCAAGATGACTAGCTGGTAGTGAATAAGCTGCGCTTATAGCGCACCATTTTTCTAATGAATTTTGCTAACGAAACTACAGTAAACGTCTGGCAACAGTGTGCCTTCTTAAAAATCTTTGTTTTGGCTATTGTGACAGTTGACAGTAAAAAGGAGGATGGATATTTACAAGTAAAATTTAATTTTGTTTAATGGGGCTACGAGTCGCTTTAAATAAGGACCGGAACAAAACGGAGGTCTCTTGTCCGACGCAAATGTATCCTAGTTAATATTTTCACCCAACAATTGATTTTCAGATCTGTTTTGTCTATATTTCTAGTACTTTTGTGAAGTGGTGCTGAAAATTTGTGTCAAAACTCGAACTTTGAGGGAATTTTTTCGGTTCAAATGTAGCGGATCTTCCGACTTTTTTGGCTTACACTACTATATAGGACACCCCCTTTCTAGTGAAAAAAGAGAATTTGCAAAATCGACAAAACCTATATATCACCAGACCCTACACACCAAATAATATAAATAACCACACAGTTGCAATTTCCACGCCAATGGCTAAAGCAAGTCGCTGCCGAAATTTTAAAATATGTAAAAAAATTAGGTGTTGGTCTAGAGTCAAAGTGTATTTAATATATCTTGCGACCAATCACGAAACTGCCTCCCCGCTAAAAATCAAGTAAACGTCGCACTGTTGCCTATTGTCGCGTATTTTAAATAGCTTGAAGGCGAATAAAATAGAAATATTATAGTATACTTATTCCGTATTCCGTATTTCCCTGTGCAAATAAAATAGTAAAAAATAGAAGACAGTAGTATTAAGGAAAATAACAAAATTAAGTATTCAAGTAGGAAATTTAAATATGTAAATTCACTATAGGAAACTAGACAGAAAATAAATTAGGATTATTGGGAAAAAATGTGGCAGCATCTAAATATGCGAGGACATTTTTTGCCCGCATTCTTTTCGTCCAGGTTCTTTCATTTGGCAAACAGTATATTTTTAGTTACAAAAACTGCTCTGCAAAAAAAACACTTTTTTCTTCAAACGTCAGTAAATCCGTCATTACTCGACTGTGTAGGCGGCCGTGAAGTTTCGTTTTTCCTCCGCCGGAGCTTTACTTTTCACTTTTCCGCCGGCGGAGGTAAAAGTGTTGTCATAGCAACATAGATACAATACAAATAGCCAACAAAATAAGCGTCAACAACTCAAGATTTATTAAACTACAATTTGTATTTATCACTCAATTTGTGACTGCGTTTCTAAAAATCACTAATTTAGGAACAAATTGGTTATTATTTAATCGAACTTACTCAATAACTGCTTATCAATACGGAATTAAAACGCAATCGGAGAAGCAATCTTAAACAAATAATTATTGTTGACAGTGTCCACTGACAGCTTTATGTTACATTATATTCACCGACACGGTCTAAGCAAGGACCGTGGTCTAAGCAGCCTTGCGGACCCATTTATCTTTAATAATAATTAGATAGTATTACTATTAAAAAGAGATGTTTCTGCATTAATTTGTCGACATTTGAAGAAAAAACAGCATATTTTATTTGGAGGAAAAGTTACTTTTCATGGCTTGCTCTCTATTACCAGCCTCACTCCGTTCGGCTGCTAAACACGAGCGCGCCATGAAAAGTATCACTTTTCCTCCATATAAAATAATATACTATTTTATGATGGATTGCGCTATCCGCTATTATAATGAACTGCCGGATATCATTAAGAATGCACCTAGTTTGGGAGTGTTCAAATCACGTTTGTTTTATTATTTTTGAAATTAACGTACTGTAAGTGTATGTAAGTAAATTTTTGATGTTAACTAGCCAAGTGCTAAATAAAGAGATTTCATTCATTCATGTTGTGGACAACCATTTAAAGTGTGTCACGAGCCGTTTTGTCTAGCGTATATCCATGCGAAAAGCCCTCCTATATAATCTGGCTTCGAAGTACTCTCGATCGAGAAATTTAAATAAATCCGGTCGCTAAACAATTTGAATTCGATCCAATTGAATTTAGCGCGTGAAATTACAATCGATGGCCTTCTAATATTTTCGTAGTACGTACTGGTTTCGGATTGGTTACCAAGTTTCATCGCACGAGCAGTTAATTAATTATCCCTGAATATCTGGGAAGTTATATTGATTGGAGTGGCTTAATGACAATGCGCTTTTGGCTACTCTGGGTAATTTTTGGAGGATGCCTATACATCGAAATCCCAGGTTTTTATGGTTTAATTCCCTTGGATGAATTATTGAGAGGAACATGTGATTAACCGTCCTGGATAATCATTGGTTGAGCGAGTTTCCGAGCCTGGTCCTTGAATTGTCGGTTTACTGGCGACACTCCCTATACGACCTTTGTTAGTCAAGCAGTTATATTGGACGCCGCGTTGGAACTGATTTAGATTTTTACCTGTTAATGGAATTTTTCCGACCCGGTCATTTTAACAGTTTTTCAGTCTTTAGTTGTGCCTTATCTTTTCTTAAGTGTTGGTGTCTGAAACTGTCCTTTGTGGGATTTGAGTACTGCTTTTTGCAAGGTGAGTTGAGTTTTTTGTGCATTTTTTGTCTCTCTGTGAACGCCATCATTTTGTGACGCACGTGGACGGATTTTTAATTTCCTTTTTAATCTCTTACAGAAGCCCACTTGCCCAACTGAAAGCCGTCTAGCGTTAAGCAACTGGCTACCCCTACACAGGTAAATTATTGTTTTTTTAATTTTGATTTCTCTTTTTCCATGATGGTTGATTTTGATTACCGAGTTATAATGCTCATCCATTAAGAGTTACGTGTGGAACCTTGAATATGTGTTCTTTCACAGGGTGCTACCGTTGGGTCTACTTCTACCGTGAGGTCTATTGCTACCGTTGATCTATTCCACCGTCGCCGTCGGATACATTGCTAATTGCTACCGTCGGCTTGTCGTGGTTATCGACAGAGTGTTCCTTGACTACGCCTATCTAGCGGTACTACCTGTTTAGTAGAGCCTTGCAGTCCTTCACCTGTCAACGAAGTCTTCTTCCTACCGTGAGCAGTTCTTTCTGGAAGCTGCCTGAGGAGTTACTCTTCGGCCAAGTGAGCAATTTCTATTGTATTTTTTTTCATTCCGTATATTTAGCGGCCATAGTGCCTAATTAACCTACGATCTCTAATTATTATTATTTTGTTCTTTTTTTTTGCTATGTTTTCTAACAAAAATTAACTTTTTAACATTTTTCTCCTTAATTAAGGTAACATTTAGTCATTCAAATTTTCTTTTAAACGAACTTTGAATTTTTGGGTAATTTTGACGAGCCTAAAATGCTTGATTTTATTTAATCAAATTCTAAAATTCAGATAGATCCGTTGATCTAGAATAAATCAGATTCTGGATCGAATTTTTTTTGAACTTTTAATTGACTGACGCAATAACGTTGTATGTCGAACTAGTTAGATTATTATTCTCAATTTTCACGATGTCTGGCTTACGTTGGATAACCGTAGATCAGATAACTACTAGTGTTGTTACAGCCTAGTGGACTTTGCGTTATTTTTAGTTGGTTTTATTGCGGCCTTTGATATTTTCTTAACTCGAACAGATTGTTTATTATCTTTGTCCTACTGGTAACTTGACCGTGGAGTGAATTGCCACACGTTAAGGTCTGTAATTAATTGGTGGCTATAATAACGCCAGGTCTAACTATATATCGTTTTTGCGGCAGTTATCAACATAACTTAACTGAACGGAATAACCATTTCTATATAATAAAAATAACGCTTTCTGTATAATAAAAATATTATTATATATATTTTTTTATTTAAAAGAAAAATTAAAAGATGTTCAATGCTCGTGGAGCTATGACGAGTTCTACTGAGATTAGTATTAAAATACACTAACCGCACTCGACCAGATATCCTACATTGAAAATAACACCCGGCAAGGTCGGAATGCAAGGCCTTGTAGCAAGTTGTAAAGTGAGCGCGCAATTTGCCCGCTGCTCCGGAGAAAGGTTCTTTGGGCGCCACCGAGTTCGTGACGGACCAAACTGGAGACCCCCGCGTTATTCGTGGAACCTGCTGCAAGACCTCCGCCCCTCAAGGTAAACCTTGCCGGTAAGAATCGCAAAAAGGTTACCACCAAATCTAAAAGAGCTGAAAAGTTTTGATAAGAAAAATTGTCGAGCTAAATAAAAAAGCCGCAAATACAATACTATCTTTTTATTTGAAAAGATCAAGATGAGCCAAGATAATTGCCAAAAAAAGCGATAAATACTAACAAGTGTAAAAGTAAATTGAGGAGGCCCAAAATATTGATATAAATACTTTCAGGTGCGATACCAATGATTGTAGGTGATTTGAACCCCAATAAAACTAAACTATCTAATAATAATGAACTTAGCAATAGGAATATAAAATTTATCAGTGGTTGACCAAAACTCTATGTAGATTTAAGTTAATGAAGATGAAATAGGCACCACTTAAGTGCCTAAGAGCCCCAGCGAGAAATAGGGGATAGTAAAAAGAAAACTTGGGTTTGGTTTACCGCGCGAGATCGTGATCACGTAAACCCTAAAGAAGGGCGCAATAACTTATAAGGACCAAAGGTGCTAACGTAAATGTAAAATTTATTCCAGACACGGTATTTTAAATCTAAACTAAACACTTAGCTTTTTCACCAAAGTTCCAACATCAACCAACCCGGCTGGGTTCCCTCCGACGTCCAACACGTCTAGCCGGTTCACTGGACTGTCAGGTCACACCAGGTAAGCAAGTTCTGCCAAGCCAAATCTACAGCAGCCCAGACAGGTAGGCGAACCATCAAGTTCCCGCCTGGTGAAAACGCTTCCAATCTCTCGCCCGGTGAAAGGACAACCAAATTCCTTCCCGGTGGAAGGAACCTCTTAAGCTGAAGGCGAAACTACACGGCACATAAAAAAAACCGCCAAGAACCACTATGGTCGCCTACGCCAGAAAAAAAACCCAATTTCAAATATCCTCGCCTGGCGAGTTTTTCCCGTATTTTCGGCACTAAACTTAATCGAAAACACATCGCAATGGCTAATACGGGAATCACTACGTTGTTAGCCGACAAAATCCGCCGCAAATGACTCGGCGTAAAACAAATTTTAAAAATCGACTGAACAATCGAAATGCTTCTCTGGAAGTAGTTATACCGCTGTAACGAATCATGATTCGAGATCCATGAATGTGAATTAGTCTTTAATTAGGTGATTACTCGAGCTAATTGAACTTACCTATAACGAGCAGTTATAGTGGCCAAATTGTCAAATTTTCGTTTAACTTCCATTATTTTGCTGTCTGGCTAGCCGGATTATTAAATGTCTAGGCGTTTTATAAAACGACGTTCAACACGAGGCCAGATTGCCCCCCCTTCCCCGTTTGTTAGGGGAGGGGCGAGAAGCAAAAACTTTAATAAATTTCATGAGAACGGGAAGAGGTACGGGGTCGAAATTTTTATGGTAGGCGCGCCCCATGGGGAGCCACTTTAGACCATACTAGGGGGTCCGGGGCACTAATTTAAGGTGGGATTTTGGGGGAAAATCCGTTTTTCGCCCGTATCTCTGCAACGAAGGCTCGGATCGAAATTCTGACAAACGATGACCCTGCTTGTTAAAGTTTTCAGTTCTATCGTGTGGTCTTAAGCACACACAATTCTTAATTTTGGGTTAGTTTTGGTTAGTTCTTGTTTATTGAGCCCCCGGAGCGAGCGATGCGAGCGGAAGGCCATGTAAAGCCATAATAATACTCCGGCTGACGGATCGCAACTTGTTCAGTTGCGATCCGGGTATTATTATGGCTTTGCATGGCCCTCCGCTCGCTTCGGGGCAGGGCCGTAGCCAGAAAGAATATTTAGGGTAGGCAGACTAAACTTTTGGACAGGCTCACACATAACACACATAGTTTATTTTATTTAAAAAATATACATCATGGATAAACTATGTTGGTACTTATCAACGTTTGAATTTCTCATTTAGCATTTATGTTTAAACAAAATTAACAGGCAATAGATTAATTTACATAAATAATAATTAGTATTAAGTAACTACTACTTTCTTTAACAACTCGACATACTCGTTACATATTATTAATATCCCTATTATAATAGTGGTTCCCACATTTTAAGTTCGAAATGAAATTCCTTTCTTTGACATACCATACAAATTAATAAATTAATACCCTATTGAACAACAGGAAAGCGGACTAATAATTAGAAAACGCAGGAATAGAGAATATGGCAACGGCTGTTTTTGGTGCCGCCTGGAATGGCCGATTAGAGCACATTCTTATTGCGTCCACTTGTCGGTATCCTTTGGTTTGTGATTTTTTCGCTTGAGTGACGATACTGGCGCCTTTCTTTTAATTAAAATTAGTTCAGCATTAGTTTTATCGAGAATTTTGTGGATAAGTGAATTTGTTCCATAATAAACTAAGCAGTCGTTCTAAAATACAGTGAGTGTTTGTGAGCCTGTGTTAAATTTTAAAATTTTAGTTTTCTATAAGAGTTTTTAGATTTATTTGTTTGTTAAAACTATGTCCACCAAAACACATTATATTCCTAGCGAGTATAAAACTATGTGTGTTTATTTAATAACAAATAAAATATTTATGGGCAAAATGTATTTACTGTATTTCATATTGTTAAAAGCAATATCTAATTAACTTTCAAGTATTCACTCAGACTTAGATCATTAAATCGAGTCCGCTACCCACATATCTATTACGAAGCTTATGATTACTAAGAATCTGATATTCAAAGAGAAAGTGCTAGTATCTAAGTACTCGATACTTGAAAAAGTATCAATAGCACACCGCTACTGGATAACAGTGCTGCCAGATCGAAACGCATAGGAAACACTAGGTTTAGGATTGAAAACGGTAGCAATCATAATATGACGTCATAATTTTCTTTTTGGCGCGTGTCCACAGTTCACACTGAAGCAAGATTTTAAATAATTTTGTTATTTGGTTAAAGGAAAAAACCAACACAATTTTCAAAATTAAGAGTATATTGTAAAATAAAAAAATAAACACTTTAAATTATTGACCTTTTACAAGCTATAATTTTCCCAAACTGATGTTAATGGCAGATTTTGCAATAACACTGTATCTGCTTTTTCAGGCGCTAGCCAGTTTTTAAATTCCGAATCTTATTCTCATTCTGGTTTAAATTTTTGAGCATATTTTCTTTTTTGCCTTACTGTAGGTAAGATCTGATGGGTCATCAGCTAAATAAGATTCATCAGAACTAATAATTGAAAACATACATTTCGATATTAAAAATGTTGATATTACGTATCAATTTACTCACCTTATGGTCATATACATTCAAAATATTCAAAAACTATAGACAAGATACATCACTTGACACAAAGCGATGGATAAATATGATATAAAAGGTCATTGGTGAGGGAAATACTACACAAACGCAAAAAGTAACCGCAGTCGCAGCTGGTCGCTTCTGGGAATTCCCGAAATTCGAAATAAGTCGTTTGCGACATCTGCATAGAGATGATGAACCGAAGCGTGTTCACTGTTCATAGTTTTATCGATTGTTCATTGAATATATTTTTTACTTTACTTTTAGTATTTGCATAGATCTCATATGATTACTTTGTTTTCGATTTTGCGGTAGAATTACGAGTTTCTGCGGTAAAACAGTAGCTACAGTGTAAAAACAGTAGATCTATGGTGAAAACCATAGATATGGCAGCACTGCTGCATAATGAAATAACTAACTTGTCAAATGTACTCCTATGTGGCGCGTAGTTCCCATTACGCTCGATTTTTTTCCTTATCCTCTGAATGATCTTGGGCAGGCAAATTATTTGCCAGGGCAGGCGCAGCCTGCAATGGCGTACCCCTGGCTACGGCCCTGCTTCGGGGGCTCAACCAACGAGAACTAATCAAGTGCTCACCAAAATTAACCAAAAATTAAGAAAAAAAGGTAAAAAAAACATGAAACGTAACTTGTGTTTTAGCCGCTCGTAGATTATCCTCTGTTTGACGTTCCGGCGGGTTAGTTTGGGTTAGTTGGGTTGCTTCAAGGCACGGGAAAAATGCCATAGTAGGTGTCATTTCAGTGGTCCATGTTCTAATAAATAAAATATGCGTATTGTTTCTTTCAAGCTTAGCGAATGTTGGTTTTTTTTAAATATCTTATGTTCACTTGTTCTTCAGTTGGTTCTGTGCATTAAAAAATATGTAAAATATTCGTTATATTATGTTTTAATTCGCATGGTGACCCATATAACATACTTAAATACATTAATAAAAATTTTGATTGCCCTAACTTTTAAATAAAACTTGTATTTTACAAAATGACTACAACGTCTCACCAGTCAGAATGTCAAGCAGAAATTAATCTTAAACATTTGGTAATATGGCCGCGTGTTGACCGTCGTTTTATAAAACACTTAGGCATTTTAGAATTCGACTAGCCAGATAGGAAAATAATGAATGTTAAACGAGAATTTGACAATCTGGCCGCCTAGCCTCTTGTAAAATGTTTAGACATTTTATAAAACGGCGGGTTTTAGAATGTGGCTACGACATATATATTTAATCTAATTTTCTAATATATTTTTGTTGTTTTATTGATCGATTTTCTTGATAGGAATAAATAACGAATCTTTTTGTCGCGAAGCTTAAGCTAAAACGAGTTCCATATTTCAACTTTGGGCTAATTCTCGCTTGTGCTGTCTAAAAGCCCGTGGCGCCTTATAAATCAACCCGCACCCTACTCTCTGGCATTTGAGCTAGGGCCAAATTTCTACGCTCGGCTACAGCTTGTTTTAGCCTACGCATTGACATACTTTATTTCATTCAATATCTAATTTTAAATTGTCAAAATTATTTTTTTTCCTTTCGGTTTGAGATTATTCATTCCCAGTTTCTTCTAAGTTGGAGTGAAGGTTTGCGTCCATTAGAATGATAGAAAGAGCGTAATAAGTGGGACTTGCTCATCGATGCCTTATCAAAAAAAAAAGTTCTGCCCTGCCTGTTTTGCGCTAAGAACGGTTTCCAGGGAGCTTAACTTGTCAACTGCTAGAACAGTCTATTATGCCCTTTTTGAGTCGCACCTCCGAGACGCCCTTCCATTCTGTTGTGCGACTCAATTTGAGCGTATTTTCAAACTACAAAAGAGAGCTGTTCGATACTCACTGGGACTAAACAGTAGAAGTCAGTGCCAGGATTTCTTTAAAAGATTTAAAATATTAACTCTTCCTTCCTTATTCATAATTGAATCCGTTTGCTTAGGTAATCCGCAAGCACCTATCTGCTATTCAAGAAAGGCCATCTCACAACTGTCCACTTAGGAATACGGAGCATGATCTTTATCTGCTAACCCCACGCTCAGAGTTAGTTAAAAGCTTTATATTGTACTTGGTTATCCAACGAGGACCAGCCAAGGCGATTTTTTTACTTTCCCGTAATTTTATAAAAAAAAACTGAAATAGCCATCTTATGTAATTTTCTCTCGCGAATTCGGATATGTTCCGCAAAAAAAAACAATTGAACATCAAATAAAAGTGCTAGGAGTAACTTTGATATATTTTTAAATGGAACACCCTGTATATTACTAAATTTTTGGACTGCCTAGAAAAATCTAAACACATTTTGTGTATAATATCCTATATCTATCTTTAGCTGTTTACCAAATATTGATAGTTGAGAGTTGGATATTTTTCACTTTGACAGGCTCTAAAATCTAAACCGCACAAGATCAAAGAAAACGGTTTGCACATTCCTATCTTAAGTTTTCATAAACTATCGAATCCCAGAATTCGAATTTAACCTGCGGATAAAATTAACCGGAACTTTTAAACCTCCGGTTAAATTCAAAGTTACTATTATTCGATAGCTTATAAAAACCCAAGATAGTAATGTGCAAACCGTTTTCTTTGATCTCGTGTGGTTTAGATTTTAGAGCCTGTCAAAGTGTCAAAATGCCCGACTTTCATCTGTCAATATTTGGTAAACAGCTAAAGATAGGTATAGGATATTATACACAAAATGTGTTTAGATTAGTCCAAAAATGTAGTAATATACAGGGAGTTCCATTAAAAAATATATCAAAGTGACCCCTTATAACAATTCCCACTTTTACCTTTTATTTCTTAAATTTTATTTCGATTTTAATTGAAATTAATTGTATAAGTAAAAGTAAAAGTAAAAGTTAAATGTTCCTTGAGTTACCCTGTCGCTGCTCAGATACGTCTTATTGCGGTGGCCCTAGGGGTGTGAGTTCGAATTTTGAAAATTTAAATTTATGGGCGCCAGGTCCAAAGTAGACCAAAAGATAAGAAAAGATAAGTTAATGGCGTTATATAGATGACATTTTTTCAATTTATCCATATAACGAACATTTTCTTAACGATTTTCTAAATCATATTAACACCAAAGAACCCACAATCAAATTCACTATAGAAAAAGAAATTAATGAACAACTTTCATTTCTTGACATTCTTATAAAAAAAGACTTGAATAGTTTCGAAACAAAAATATACAGAAAACCAACACATACAAACAGATATTTAAATTTTAATTCAAATCACCCAATAATGGTAAAAAAGGGGGTAGTAAAAAGTCTATATGATCGAATGAAAATAATTTGTAATAATCAAAATTTCAACACAGAAAAATAATTTTTGAGCAATGTTTTGATTAATAATAACTATACTATTGATTTCATTCAAAAATGCTTTATAGAATTTGAACAACCAAATATCAGACAAAATCAAAATAGACCTATTACGAACCTCTTTATTCCTTATATTCCTGGTTTATCAGACAAAATAAAACGAATAGGTAATAAATTTAACATTCGTACAATTTTCAAAAGAGAAAACACCCTTAGATCTAAACTAACAAAAACAAAACCACTTATTGAAAATGAAACTACTAAAAATGTTATCTATAAAATACCATGTGAATGTAATAAATTTTATATAGGTGAGACCTGTAGACCATTATCAAAACGTATAAAAGAACACCAAACTTATATTAGAAATGCACAATTCCACAAATCACACATTTGTCAACATGCATTTGATAACAATCACAGAATACAATGGAACGCTTCTAGTATTTTGGCAAAGGAGCCTTCATCTAAAAAACGTAAAACTAAAGAAAGTGTTTAATTTTATTAAATAAAGATGAATGTGTTGCTTCAACTTCTGTTAGTTTTAATAGCACATGGTTACCTTTGCTAAGAACTGAAGTTGATAAGGGACACTTAAAAATTAACTAATCCTTTCAACAAAAATCATTAAATTCTTCCTAAGCGACTAACACCAAATTATAGATATATAAAACTTAAAAAACAAATTAATTTACCAATAACACCTGATTATTACACTAAATACCAGTTAACCAGTAATTAAATATGGCATTATAATTGTCATCTTGTCAAAGTCAGTTCAAAGCCTGACAATCTGCAAGAGCTTTTTACTGTTTTATTGTATTTGCTAACCATTTTCATTTTTAGTTTTTTGCCATTCTTGAAAACGATATCCGAATTGATATCGAATCGACGATATATAGCTACACATTTCATTAGGGTCACTAAACTTGCACTTGTGCAGTTTACATCCTTGAGCCTGGGCCGAAGTGGCTCTATAACAGTTCAAAGTTCAAACCAAGTTTAATCATTTGTGGAGCCAAAGGAAATCAATTCCAAGGTAAAAAAAGATAAGTTAACTTGATCGAAAGATAAGAAAAGGTAAGTTAAATTGACCAAAATATAGGAAAAGATAAGTTAAATCGACCACTAGTATTAGCTATATTATCTATATGAGGCAAGTAAGTGCAAGAAATAAAAGATACAATTTCCTTATTATTTTTAATAATAACCTTCGACTCAATTATCACATTTCCTTCAAACTACTGTGAAACATTTAATATCTGTAGAAGTCAAAAACAAATTCAACGTATATCAATCTGAATTGATTCGAGAAAATCCTACAATTAAATCGCTAACTTGGATAATACCTATTTGCAAACAGTGCAACTGCAAATCTCGGTTTTTGCAGACCAAATTGTCTTTATGACCTTAATTAAAATTAATGATCCTGATAAGCTAATAGCCCTTAAGTTACAATCAGTCCACTAATAAGTTAAGAAACTTCGCTACAAAATTAACCAAATTACTAGGATTCCCAGAATTGAGTAAAATCAAATTGATATTAAAATATTGACTTTCGACAGAAAATTGTTTTTATGAAATAATTGTGAAATCTAACAGACGTCTCTGAAAGAAATCCAAGTTATATCTTTCGGTATATATTAAAAACTTCTCATGTGAGATAGGTAGCTCCAGCCAGGATAATAATAAAACTTATTAAGCAATAAATGAAGAAAATATAATTATTGAATGAATGATTACTAAAGTTTATAGCCTTAATTTTGGTTTTAAACTTCCAAAAATTAATTCCAAATATATACAGAGTATTTACTCTTAATAATATCGAGTACCCACTAATATGACAGAATATTAAAGCAGCATATCATATAGAGGTGATAAAGATAATTATTTTGACTGATCAGGTCAAAATCCAAGTTAGTTAAAAGCCATAAGATACTATTGCAATTTAGTCAATTAAATGTACAGGGTGTCCCATTTTCGATGATATTAAGGGGTATCTCACTTACGAGTATAGATAGAGAGTTGCGGTTTTCGCAATACTGTACTACTTTTTTGTGAAAAGAACGATGGTATAAACAAAATTTTCATAGCCCGCTTCGTTTTTGAGATACAGGGCGAAATTGAAAATAATGCATTTTGGGACCCCCTCGTATCTCCGTTATCCTTTAACATATCGCAAAGCTAAAAACTTGCTCCTATATACTTTTTTACGTAGAACCCAGTGGCGTAGTCAGATTTTTGCTGTGAGCTGTCAATTTTTAGCTATAAATCAAACTTATGTTTTTTTAATGGAACACCCTGTATATTTTTCTTTCGTTTGAATGGAAATTTTATAAGCTTTTCAAAAATATATAATACATGATATGTATTTTAAATAATAAGCCTGAAATTCATAATTTCACAAAATGACTCTCTATACGACACTCTTGATGAGTATAATAGTATAAGCATTATCTTTTAAACAACGTTATAAATATTAGTAGGCAGAGATTATCAGAGCATTTTTTTATTGGCAAGACCTGTCAGTGGCAAAATTTATATTTTCTGTTTAATATTGTATTTTTTACGATTGTTGAAAACGAAAATTATGAATATTTTGAAAAATGTGACATGTTTGCTTTATACAGAGCAATGAAAACTCCGGTGAAGCTTATAACCCAAATAAGTCAAAAGGTAAATAAATATTCAAACAAACTTATTGAAATATAGCTGAAAAGCTTCACGGAAGTTTACATTGCTCTGTATAAAGCAGACTAACATGTCATATTTTTCAAAATATTGATAATTTTCATTTTGAGCCATCGTAAAAAATACAATATTACACAGAAAATATAAATTTTGCCACTGAAAGGTCTTGCCAATAAAAAATTACCATTCTATTGTTCTTAATTTAATAGTCTCCGCCTGTTAATACTTATACCGTTGTTTAAAAGACAAAGCTTATACTATACGCATCAAGAGTGTCATATAGAGACACATTTTGTGAAATTATGAATTTTATGCTTATTATTTAAAATACATACAGCTTATAAAATTTCCATTCAAACGAAAGAAAAATATACAGGGTGTTACATTAAAAAAAATACAAGAGTGTCGTATCGAGTCACATTTTGTGAAATTATGAATTTTAGGCTTATTATTTAAAATATATATAATGTATTATATATTTTTATAAAGCTTATAACATTTCCAATCAAACGAAAGAAAAATATACAGGGTGTTCCATTTAAAAAAATACAAGTTTGGTTTATAGCAAAAAATTGACAGCTCACCGCAAAAATCTGATTAAGCCACTGGATTCTACGTCAAAAACTGTTTAAGAGCAATTTTTTAGCTTTGCGATATCTTAAAGGATAACGGAAATACGAGGGGAGTCTCAAAATGCATTATTTTCAATTTCGCCCTGTATCTCAGAAAAGAAGCGGGCTATGAAAATTTTGTTTATACCATCGTTCTTTTCAGAAAAAAGATTGCGAAATCCGCAACTCTCTATCTTTACTCGTAAGTGAGATACCCCGTAATATCATCGAAAATGGGACACCCTGTACAATCAGCTAAATATAATTAGGGTTCAAAATAGACAATCTAATTTTGAGATATTATTATGGTAAATGAAATATGTACAGTAATTATCCATGTACAAAGTTACTTAAAGTTAAAGATAGGTAAGACAATTTGGCCATAAGGCAAGATAACTGTACAATAAGATAAATGTACAATCAGGTAATCGTGAGATACGATAAGACAAAAGTATACTTAATTAGAGATAGGTAAGATAATTTTGAAATATAATCCGAAATGCACAATACAGTACGTAAATGTACCATAAGGTAAATTTACAAGATATAAATATGAAATTAAATTTTGAAATGTTGGTTTTTCTGTTGTTAAGAAATCATGTGGGGTATTTAAACATTTCTAAAAAAATCACTTATCTTTATGGACTTCCAGACAACCAGAATGCCCAGGGCCTCCAAGCGCTTCACAGCAGAGTGGTTTCACAACCACGGAGTCCTCCCGACCATATAGTTTCCACTTCTCAAATCAGCAAATCGCTACCCCCCGGGCTACGATTTAAGAATGGAGCATTGTCCTAGAATCCAGATTAAGTAATCCCTCAAAAGTGGTATTAAGCTCCAGTTCGAGAATGATTAGTACTTGGCCTTAGGAATAATTAGTTGTTGTTTTCATTGGATTTTGAAAAAGCGAAGTTCCTAAGAGTTCACACCGAGATCAGAATGAGATTCCAGTGAAATACAAGTGAGATACAAGTAAAAGCCTGAAATAAAAAAACGAACATCAGACGTCTCAAAATGTCGTCCGCGTACTGCTAGAAAAAATTCGTCCATCGATGCAAATAATTACCTGTTGTTATGGCTCATTCTCCTTCAGGTTTTGGCTAATCCATCCTAGGACGCGAGAGAGTCGAACATTATTATAAAATCCAGACTAGCTGCTTCCATTACATAAGATGGCTATTTCAGTTTTTTTTATATAAAATTACAGGGAAAGTCAAAAAATCGCATTGTCTAGTCCTCGTTGGTTAACCCTGTACAATGCAAAAAATGCACAATTATCTGCCATTTGAAAGGAAGTCAATAACATCTTTTCTCGCATTTCGCAGAGCTTTGAAATCCTACTTACTGGAGAGAGCCTTATACGCAGTCAATGACTTTTTTAATTAATACTTAATTTTGAGCATATTACACACTGGTTTAATGATTTCATGTTTAATGTTTAATGTTTGGTGTTTAGTGTTTAGGATTTGATGTTAAATATTTTGATATTTAATATTTTATATAATATCTTGACCACGTACAATTTGCACAACTGTATAAAGTTTTGTATAGTTAGGTTTTTCTTTTTCTTTTTATTGTACGTTTCTATTTGTGTTTTTATATGTTTTGTACTCTAGCTCTAGCTTTGTTTACAAATTGTAAAATTTTTTTGACAATATAGCATATTATTATTATTTTTATAAGTTTTTCTTTGCGTACTTTTCAACCAATATTTTTTTGGTACATTTATCTAGGTATATTATTTAATAGTTTAGTTCCTCGAATGAACCAAAGAAATAAGTAAATACGTACCTTTTAGTGTTAAGTTCGTTTTTCTAGAGTTAAGTTAAGTAAACCTTGGTTCATTTCAACATAATATTTTAGATAATATGATACTTTAGGATTATAATTTTCGTTTTGTGTTTTTTTTTAATTTTTCGAAAATAACCTTTTTTAAAATAATAAAGATAAATATTCGTTTTTAATAATTATTTTAAAGCATGCATGCTTTGGGTCATATCCATAAGGGATACACCGACCTGTGCATGAATTTAGAATAAAAACTATTTGATATTTTTTAATAAAAAGTTGAATTTTTTTATAATTCTCAAAGAAGCAAAGAAAGCAATAATAGTCATTTTAACGACTTCAAACGATTAGAATAGTCTTTATTATATTTAAAAACAAGAACACATATATTAAGGGCCTTAAGATGACGGGTAGTGGGTCAGTTACCTTGAATTATTAATAATTATATAATAAATAATAGCAGGCATAATAACAGACGGCATCGGCAGCAGAACTCGAAGTGCAGCTACTGCAATGGAGATGTCGCCCATGCTAGCAATAATTTGTAATTATTGCTAGCAATAATTTGTAATAATTTGAAAGTATGAATAAAAGTTTCAGCTGTAGACACTGATAGATAAAAACAAATTTTGTTTGTGGCTCTAGGCAGCGTGGTTAAAAAAAAAGAAGTATTTTATAAATGCTTATGTTGTTTTTAGGTGGACACTCTACATTTTAGTGTATAGGCACGTGCCCACCCCGCCACCCCCCCCCCCCCCCCCCCTGCTGGCGACGCCACTGTGCACAGACCATTTAGAGACTCCCTGTAGATATTTCAGGAGAAAATGCTATTTTATTTTGTTTAATCGCATATTAAAAATTATGTTTGAAAATATGCGAATCTATATTATTGGAAAAATAATTTTATTATACTTATTAACATATTTGCCTAAAATATGTTTTGTTTTAAATATTCTAATAAATCCCTCTGATAAATCAATAAACCTGACTCGATGTCGTTTCATCGATTTCCGTAAATTATATGAGTATAAAACTAATAAAATAAATAAGACGGTGCCTTGTTTCAAATATGGTCGGACAGCCATTCAGGACAACATTTCGCCTCCACATTTTAACCTATAGGTCTATTAACTATAACTCATTAAAATGATAATGGGAAGTCATTGACGCTCGAATCTCCATATGAGATGCTATTAAGCCTCCTTTTTAACACCAATCTCTTAATAGTGTTTCACGCCACATGAAGTGAATTCCTTAAAATTAACTGGATTATTTCTAAGTTTAAAATGAAGTTCGTGTTGCGTGAATTTTTATTTCAATCCTTATTAGTGCTATATTTTATTTCTGGTAAGTTTCTAAACATACAATTTTACAAACGGTCAATTCAGTAAATAAGAAGTTGTGAAGTGAAATAATTATTCAAATATATTTAGTATTTATTATTTGTATACAGGGTGGCAACTATTTAATTGACCACTATTGGTATCTTTTAAACGGTAACTTCTACGAAGTTGGTTAAATTAGAGAAAAGTTGCCATTTTGATGCGCATTCAGGATCCGTTTACAGTGTTGTCAAATTCCTGCTAGTTTCTAAGATACAGGGTGATTTATGAAAAATGCTCAAAAAATATTTCGTCGATTAATACAAAAACTATTCATTTTCGAGACACAGTTTAAATTTAAAAGTCTTATATTATTTTCCACTCTACAACCATCAACTTAATTTTCTTAAATACGGACCTGTATTTTTTATTTCAGATTTTAAGAGCTTCTCATGTCCCAAAATCATATTATTGCCACTTTCCATAAGAACATAATGTGTTAGAGAGAGAGACAAAAAAGGGAATTTTGGTACGAGTTAAATTAAAAGTGAAAAATGTATTTTTCCGAATAAGTGCGATACCTCAGATGCTCTTAAAATCTGAAATAAAAAATCCAGGTCCGTATTTAAGAAAATTAAGTTGATGGTGGTGGCCCGAATACGAAACGCCGGATGTGAAATTTGAAAGCACCATATTGTAGAGCGGAAAAAATTATAAAGCTTTCGAATTTAAACTGTGTCTCGAAAATGAATAGTTTCTGTATTAATCGACGAAATATTTTCAGGCATTTTTCATAAATCACCCTGTATCTTAGAAACCAACCGAAATTTGAGAATACTGTAGACGGATCCTGAATGGCTATCTAAAAGGCAACTTTTCTCTAATTTGACCAACTTCGTTGGAGTTACCGTTTAAAAGATACTAATAGTAGTCAATTAAATAGTTGCCACCCTGTATATACGCATTATAATAATTAAGAGATGCAATAACGTGATTTCACCTATAGTACGAGATATACAGGGTGTTCAATTTAAAACTTACCACATACATTATCTGCGTAAATAGACATTTGATTCGTAAAATTCCCCTAGAACACGTCAACAAATTTATTGAGGAGAATGTTTTTTACGAAAAATTGGATGGCGTCCCTTCAATCCCCTAACCCCCAGGGGCTACCACGCGCGAATGTTCTGAAATGAGACGGGGAGTCGAGTGATACATGATTTTAAAGGGCGTTTTATTCTGTACATTTTGACTTCCAATTTTTTAAATTTGACTTCACCGTTAGAGAAGTTTAAATTCAGTATTTAAAATAGTATATTATATACCGCGGGACTGCAGTAGTACTTTTAATCCCGAAGGTAAAGTTTATGGCCCGACCTTAGGGAGGGCCATAATTTACCTGAGGGATTAAGCCTACTACTTCAGTCGCAAGGTATATACGATACTTTTCGTACTTCCGAAATTGAAACGTATACATAATACAAAAAAGCACATGTTGCGTTATTTATTTTGAAACATTTGCATTGCAGTTTCATTACATAGTCGTTACAAGTCCCGTAACATAACACAATCGCATTTATGTTAAAAGGTTACGTCTATGCTACGTTGTAACAAAATCAAGCTCAGTCGCCAACTTGTTAAGATAGTTAATTTATTTAATTAAGTATGGCACTGTGCGCCATTTTGTATGCATGAGACTTGTTTTAATGTTCTTCGGGCGTTGTTTGATGTTCTCTTATTAACAGAGATTTTCATATTTTGGGCGCCAGAGTTCCTAGAGACAATGCGAACTGAATATGAATACTTAAATATAAATAACTACAAAGATAAGAATATCAGAAATTCGCCCTTATAATTCGTGTCTCACAGACCTCACTCTTGCGATAAATTAAACAAAGGAATTCAAACAACAATATGTTACTTTTACATTAAATTACAAATATGAGTGATGGTATCATGTAAAATGAGGATTATCAATATAATTAAATTACAAATATAATTGATGAAATTATTTGAAATATAGTTTTTGAATAAATTGACTCGCAATGAGAATTAAAATTAATGTAAAATATTTAAAAAAAATTAATGAATGAGTAAGACGATATCACTGGTCTTTACAATCAATTTATCTTCTGATTGGCTAATACTTAGCTTGTCTAACTATTCTGTAACCATGCGATCGTATTGGGATCTCTACTGGAACCGCTTATGCCTGTTCCCAAGTAAATGTTACTTGGTCTTATCGAGGTCTCACTTGGTTCTTATCTTATCGAATCCCTCAGAGCACACAGAAGTGGACGAACACCTGCTACTTGCCAAGCACGATTTTTTCTTCCGCCAACGTAGAAAACATGCAAAAAAATGATAACCTAGTCTTAGACTATCGCTAATTAAAGAATATTCAGGGAAATATCGTGTGGACCTCTGTTAGACTGTTACATAGGAGAAAGCAATCAACAATTTGAAAATTTACTGGTTAAAGCAGGTATAATCAGAAACTTAAATTACAATTTTAAATTGAGCAAAAAATTTGAATCCCGGGCAGAAAATCCCAGTCAATATATCCCAATCATTAATATCTCATACAAAAAAATCCCATGGCGAAAATATCACTCTACAAAGAATCCTACTGCAAAAAAATCCCACAACACTAATAGCCTAATACATATCCTAATCGCTTCGCCCCTGGACCCCATTCGGGCTTCGCCCGTAAACCCTACCGGGGCTTCACCAATTTACGTGAATGTAACCCAACTAACCCAAACCAACCCCCACCGGGGCTTCGCTCCTGGAAACAACACCTAAAAAAACATGTTTTCACATAAAAAACATTTACATCTAAATTTAGATAGTTGTTCGATCATAAAGGCCATAATATAAACATATATAACAAATCGAATATAACAATATCATACAAACCATCATCTTCCATATTGCTAGTACAAACAGGTGATCTGCATTTCTTTGTATTGTAATTAACACATCGCCATGTGACTTTTTCGTCTGATTTACGGTGATACATGTATATAAATCCCTCCAAATTAAGATTTTTACCTCCTTTCTGATTGATAATAAATTCCAAAGGCATTTTTCAATACTATTCACTAATATCTATATAACGACGATTACTTAGTATTTATTACTAAATTAAAATATCTTTAGAGATTTGACCGACGTGTACTGTTTACTGGCACTACAGATATTGGTACTGCGTTATTGTACTTCAGACTATACATTAGTAGGGTAACGATACGAATTATAATAATAACATATATTGTCACGACTAACAACCATCCGAACGTTTTTGTGCTACCCTATAGAACTAGCCGCCGCGCCGTGCCCCTCGCTTCTCTGTCTGTATGAATCATCGCCCGGTCGGCCGCGAAGTTTCGGGATCGCTGGAATTATCTCGATGGCCTCGTCGAGATCATATAGGGTGGCCTCGGAATACTTCCCGAATATTCGTGATAAATTTGAGATTATATATAAGCAGACCTAAGGCGAATGTTAGGAGTTAGTTCAGTTAATCATTGAGTGTTGAATAGATATTAGTGGTAAAGTTATAAGACTAGTTTAGTGAGTTAAATTGTATACAGTGGTAGTGAATAAAGAGAGTATTAGTTAAAAATAGCAAAGTTGTAATTCTGTTAAGAACCCACGGGAAAAACGTAACAATATTAATCCCATATATTGAATGAATATAACTATAGGTATAATAGTCATTTAAAACGAACTATAGAGAGCGGGAAATATTTAAACACCATGTTAGACATGAGATTTTTTTGTTAGGATTTTTCGTCACGGGATATTTGTAATTCGGATGTTTTTGTAGCGAGTTATTTTTGTTCGAGTATTTTTTATTTTGGGATATTTTGGCTGGGCTAAAACTAACTGGGATATTTTCTTCTGGGATTTTCTGACTGGCCGACAAAATTTTTTATAAATAACTACTGTTACTCAAGATATCTTTTTCTTTACTAACCAGCAATACTATGAGGGAAAATTCGAAGAAATTCTACCGAAAATTCAATTTACTACCTTTACAGGAATATATAGAACTTACTCCAAGAATTCCCCAAATAATATTGTTCAATTTGAATGGAAATACGTAAAATAATGTGCGTGACCGCTAAATGATAAAATAATTACGTTCTCTGTAAATTTAGACTAAACCACTTTCAAATTAGATGAATTTGACTAATGAGAGACGCAATTATCCACCAATAAATCGGTATCTGAACCCAACGGTCACTACGAAAATTAAGATTATTGAAGCTGTAAGCTAAATGAAAGTGTAATATAAAAATGCTAAATTCTTGCTTTAGCCAAATACGATTAAGCGAATCAGAAACAATTATTAATTATGTATTTAAAAATGAAAAAAATAGTGAAATATATTGCAAGATGAATAAAATATTTCAAGACTAAAAACCAGCACTCATCCGTGTCAGCGTCGCCACAAAGATACAAAAACCTCGCTTTTAAAATTCAAGACATTCAATAAATTATGATTTTTGATGTTTTAATTGGATATTTTATATCATGTGACTACTACTATAGGGCACGCGGCGTCAAACCAACGAAATACCCAATATATACTAAATATAGCAATCTATAGTAAATTAAATGCATAAATTGTAGGTACTAAATAGCGTACTACGCTCTCCAATTACCAACCATATGAGATAAGCCCACTCCCGAATAGATGTCACTGTTAAATATAGTAATCTACCGTGAAACAAATCCACAAAATGTAGGTACAAAAGAGCATACTTGTGCTTCTAAATAATTACTTACAAGAAATATACCCATTCGCGAATAGATGTCACTGGCGACTCAAATCCCAAACATAGAAAAACATTCGTAATTGAACTGAATTTAGTGAAGCGGAATAAACTTGGCTTCTTGTTTCGAATCGCCTCGAAACAAGACCTGTTAAGGATTTCGCAGGCTAAATTGAGATCTGCGAGCTTTCACCCGTATTTCCGGACATCGAAGCGCATATTTTTGCAAGCTTTACTAGTTACTGCTTCTGTACTCCTGTTACAAAAGCAGTAATCTAGGGCGTTAGTGCCACGTTTTACCAGCATATCCGGGGCGGAACCCGGATCCCACCCGGAATTAATGTCGTGCGAGTCAGACGACAACGTTTCCATAATTTCCATTGAGTCAGACTCCGGAAAATCGCATAGTGATTATTCCAGAATTTCATTATATTTAGGTAAGATCAAAAAACACCCCAAATGCAGTAAATGTATCGAACTTATTCCACTCTTAACGAGTTCCAGCAACGGGTCTTACCTAGATATCAAAACGGCAATAGACACAACAAAAACGCACCTGACGCGCGACCATAAAGCGGTCTTCAAAAGGCCCGCGACAGTGCAGCCAAGGGTAGATTGTGGCAATAAAAAACAAGGGATAGACAACGTCAAACCAACAGGCGGTACCCAAACATCACCTAACTTCACCAAAAAGCAGAAGTTAGGGGACGTGAAATCATACGAGCCACAAAAAGACGAGCAAAAAATCCTTGAGAAAGAAGTGCCGCAAAAAATCGAAGACTCGAATACGGCCAACAACAAGGAGATGCCCTTGGATGCGCAGTTCGTCTCTGCGCATCTACAGCAGGACGCTGCAGACAAAGAACCCTTTAAACCCCCTTTCAAGACCATACCATTTAAAAAGGGCATTAGAATGGTAAAATTGGATATGGGAGGTGAACCACCTCAACCAAAGGCACCGCCAATTAAGACGAGTAACCGTTACGAGGCCCTTACAGACACAGAAACCGAAGAAGTAGGAGATGCAAGCAGTATTGCATCCTCTTCAGAGCCTACGGCCCGAAGAATTCGAAAGAAGTCGAAAACGGCACAAAAGACACCGAAAAAAGGGGCAAAAGAGACAGTAAAGAGCAAACCTACCCTGCCACCCCCGATAGTAATAAAGGGAGGCGCTCAAGATCACGGAGTCATCAAGCAGACTCTGCATGATATGCACGTCACTGAATACTCCTTAAAATATACGCGAAACTCCGTGATCATATATTGCTCACAATCTAAAGACTGGTCGAACCTCAAGAGGCTTTTCGAGCGCGAGAACGTGGAATTCCACTCTTACGCCGAGGCCGCGCAAAAGACACACGCCTTTGTCTTGCGAGGTCTCGACGGCGGATTCTCAACTTCTGAAATTCGTACCCTGCTAACCGAAGAACATGGCTTAAACGTAAAAGCCGCGTACGAGATGAAGAAGACGAGGGTCCCATTATATCTAATCGTACTTGACGCAACTATCACCTTAAGAAAGCTTAACCAAGATTGCAAGCTTCTCTCGCATGTGCGAATATCTTGGGAGAATAGAAGGGCATCAAAGACAAATATACAATGTAAGAGGTGCCAGGAACACGGTCATTCTATGGCCTATTGCCAACGCAGATGGGCATGTTCCAAATGCGCAGGGGCACACCAGATTACAGAGTGCCAAAGCGACATTATTAAATGCGCAAACTGCGGCGGAAATCACCGATCAATTAGTGAAGTCTGCCCAGTGTATATATATAAAAAACAACAGATGCAACAAACACAGCAGCAACCCACTCAACCCAAGAAGAAAGAATTTAAACAGGCACCACTCCCATCCAACCCTGCGTGGCAAGCAGGGAAGAATACGAACATCAATGGGAACTCGCAGGACTACGAGCAACAATTCCCACAGTTGCGCAAACGCGATCAAACACAAAATGAGCAGGTCAGTCACAGCAACATTGGCCTAAATTCAAATACAAATTCAAATGTAAATAATGTAAATACTGTACAGAACAAATCAAATAACCTTAAGCAACCCTTAAGACCGCAACCACTAGATTCTAACAATCTAATTTCCAACATTAATAGCCTGCAAGCGGCAGTAAACAAAGTAAATAACTTAGTAAATTTTACCGAATTAACTCGAGCTCTCAATGACTACGCTAATTTATTAGCAGCGTGTCAGGGAAACAAATTCGAGATTTTGCAGGCCTCGATGCGATTTTTCTCGGAAGAGCTCGATACATATGATATATAGATGTTAAGATGCCTATTAATATTCTTTGCTGGAATTGCAATGGCATCCGCTCGAAACTCGCTGAATTTAAAAGTTACATTTATGATCATCCTAACTTTCACATTATATTTTTGTTAGAAACAAAAATTAATGCACATTTCACGTTGAAATTTTACGACCGTCACGTGCTGAGATATGATAGGCCCGATCGATTAGGGGGAGGCGTGGCCTGTCTGATTAGTCGGTCGGTCGTTTATAAGCAGGTCCTTGGCCTGCGGACTGCCATTGAACACATAGCCATCGAGCTCGACGGTGGCATACGGTTAGTCGGCGCTTACTCCCCCCCAGATCTCCGCCTCCAGGATGAAGATGTGCTTGCTCTACTTCCTGCTGGCAAGAAAACGCTCCTGTTAGGAGACATTAACGCAACTCACGCTAACTGGCGTGGTAATTCTAACAGGAACGGACGCTTGCTTCACAGGTTAGTGGAACAAAACATCGATATTACATACCATCAGACACCCAATCCTACATACGTCCTAAACGATTTTTCCAATCCTTCGTTCTTGGATATAGCGATTACTCGAGGGATGATTGGCGCATCAGCGCTTATTGAACTGGATGAGCTAAACTCGGACCATCTCCCAATCAAGATTAGTCTCCAGACGAGATTGCACACGGAACAGGAAACATTCCGCTCCTATCGTAATCTTGATTGGAAGGAGTACCGAGCAAGGCTCAGTCAGGCAACAATCATTCCAAGACAAATTGACTCTATCCCGGAACTTGAGAGCGAGGTGCATGCTCTGGTCACAAATATCCAGCGCGTCAGAGACGCAATATGTCCGGTTATCAGTAAACGTTTGTATACTGAAACACTCCCAGACCATATCCTAAACCTTATCACCCTCCGAAATCGTATCCGGCGTAGGTGGCAACACTTCAGGGTAGCTAATGATCGGCTCCGTGCTAACGAGCTCACTGAATCTATTAAAATTCAAATAACGTCGCATAAGAACGAGCAATGGATGGCTTATGCAAATACCATAAGCAGAGAGGATGGCTCGCTCTGGAAGCTGGCTAGGAGAGTGCGCGGAGGCCCTGCAGAATTCCCAGAGATTCATCATCAGGGAAGTGTCATTACTGACAATAACGGGAAAGCAGAAGCCTTCGCGGACTACCTAGGGAGCGTCTTTAGCGAGTCTCCTAACTCCACACCATTCCACGACGAAATAGATAACATTGTGGAACGCTTTAAAGCCACAAAGTTCCCTATCGCTCCAGAAGCCCTAAATAAACTCCTGATATCACCCCGTGACATCAAGAGGGTTCTAGCGCGCCTACCCGGAAACAAAGCCCCCGGTCCCGACGGCATTCCGTATATTCTCTTAAAGAATATACCGAATAAAGCCGTCATCCACTTAATGCACATCATAAATGCAATTTTACGCTTACAACACTTCCCACTCCCCTGGAAGAAAGCGGTGATAGTAATGTTTCTGAAACAGGGCAAGGATGCGAGGTTAACCGCATCATACCGCCCTATATCGCTCCTAGATGCTCTAGGAAAGGTGACTGAAAAGCTCATAATGTCGAGATTGAGCAGTGTAGTCGAAGATCTACGGATCATCCCCCCGGAGCAGTTCGGTTTTCGCTGCGGGCATAGCACAACTATGCTCGCAGCGAAGATTGCACAAGATGCAATTGCAGGCTTTAATGAGGGGAAAGCGACGGCACTGCTTCTCCTCGACATAGAGAAAGCATTCGATAAGGTGTGGCACAATGGGCTTATCTACAAGCTCTTTGCTTCCTACGGTATGCCTTTACATCTAGCATCCCTCATTGTGTCATATCTGACGGATCGCTCCTTTTCAGTCCGCATCCACAAAGAGCTATCAACATCACGACGCATCACGTCTGGTGTCCCTCAGGGAACTGTTCTATCACCGCAATTATTCAGTCATTTTATAGCTGACTTCCCGTCTCATCCTGCAACCTCTTTTGCCCTGTATGCTGATGATACCGCGATATACGCGCAATCATCAGACATGCAGGTAGCAAAAAGAAAACTCGAACTTCACCTAAATCTACTCCTCCCCTATTATAGGGATTGGAAGATTACCCTAAATGCGGCAAAGACAGAGCTAGGTATCTTGACACATAAGCGCCATATAGACATGACGCCAGTCACTATAGGCAACACGGCAATCAGCCCTGTTGACCCAATCAAGTACCTAGGGATAGTCTTTGACCGCAAACTCCTCTTTGCCAAGCACGTCGCGGCAATTAAGACAAAGAACATTATAATACGTAAAAGCCTAAACCCATTAATTAGAGCTAGATCATACATAAGTCCATCAAACAAACTAACAATTTACAAATCCATAATAAGACCTACATTACTTTACGGAGCGCCAGTTTGGTGTTCGGTAGCCAAAACACACATGAGACATATACAGACCTTACAAAACAGATACCTGCGGGATGCATTCTCATTATCATTGCTGGACCGTGTTCGGGTAACCGAATTACATCACATGGCCAACATAGTATTCATAGATTTCCATATCAATAGAATTTCCAGCAAATTCTATGAACATGGTATTAGGAAATCAGAAGCGACCGCAGGAATCGCAGACACACGCTATGACCCATTCTCAAGACCTAAACATGGACCGATATACAGACATACGGACCTATTTTACCAGGAACTAAGACCCCCATAAACATTCAAACACATAAACGCAACTAACCAGACAAAAATTTTTATAAGTAAAAATTTTCACATTAAGCCGATAAAATTTTATTCATTTTGACAAAATCGATCCACTTAACGACGAAATAAGACTCGTTCAACTGAAACACGAACTCTGATAGGCCGAGAGGCAGAGCCTCAGCGCGCCTATAAATACAAAACTTTAGGGACAAGGACAAACAACATCACTATAGTTTGTAAACCGAGCGTTGATCGTTACGTCATACCTTGTCTTTCTCCCTCATACCACCGTCAATCGGGGGTGACAGAAATTTGACGTCACGGACGTACGTTGAGCTGCGCATGCTAGGATATCAGATGAAATTAATGAAATTTCTCATCTGTCAAAGTGTCAAATATATATTTATTTATTTTATTTGAAGTTCGTCCAACGTATTTTTCTGTTTTTATTTGTGATTGTTATCGCAGTTGGAAATGCCTGGACATCGGTACACTGAAAATGAGCAAGTCCTCATTTTAAAACTAATAGACCATTTTAATCACGAAAAAGCAGCAGGGAAAACGCTTTTACCCGTGAGTGCAGTATATACCTAATGTAAGTTGATACAAAAGTGCAGTTTTAACAATATATAAAGAGTAGGATTATTAATTTGTTGTAGAGAGTTTCTGATGCTTTAGGAATATCGTCAGCCACTGTGCAAAGAATGCATTGAAAGGCAGTCTAGAAACTTGTTGACTTTAAAACCAAGGCAAATGTTGCTATTATTTCCTCTCATGGAGCGCATCTTCACAAAGTTCATGGCCATACTATAAGGAGAGCATGTATGCTATGTATGAGAAAGGTAATCTGCATTTAATTTTTCATTATTTTAAATAATTTATTCATTATTTCGGTTTTATTGTAGGTGAACATCTCACACTGCGTTCATTGCAAACGAATCTGATGAATATTGACAGAGTGCAGATATCTACTGATCTGCTAATATAATCCTATTGAGATGGGATGGTCAGAACATAAGCGTTATACTACGAGGCTTGTATCGGTTCGATACAAGCAGATGCATCAGTTCGATACATCCTGTCACAAGCGAAGCTGTTTTAAATTTGTGGAGTGAAGCACTTCAAAAGGTAAGAATCTAGTCAAACTTTTAGATATTGCTATTTTATAAGAGAATCTGTTTTAGATTACACCAAAAAAATGGAGAAATTATGTTCATCACACAAATGCTATAATACAATTAGCGAGGACTGGAAGAAGCAGAGATGCTTTGGATATATGACGAGGAGATATAGAATGCTTTATTATCTTTTGTCTTGTCTGTCATTTGTGTCTCCCGATGAATTTTGTGGCTGGCTGATCGCTACATGCCAATAGTATTTTAATATTGTATTATAGTACTTTTGTATAAAGAAAAATATGATTTTAAATTGTTAAAGTTAACACATATACGCCAGACTTTTTCTGTTGTTGTATATGAATCATGTTATAGCACACTTTAGGTTATATAAAATGTTTTGTTTTCCATTTCATAAACATTTGGGCGTTCTTTGGAAATAAATTAGCATTGTTTTTGTTTCCTCTCATACTTGAGTTTTATTTTATGGTGTCAATCTACTCTACTTTGTTTAAGTTACTTTAGTTAGTTTTGGTTATAGGTACCTGAAGTACAACAGACTCAAATACAATATTATGCTATACCGTCACCCATTTAATATATTTTATACGAGATGTCCTATGTTAAAAATAGCATAAATATTATTAAAAGTTTGAACTAAGGCCGTAATGGCGATATTTACAGCTACATAATAAGCAAAACTGAAAAAAAATTAAATAAACTTTTACGAATCTAAGCGTTATAAGTTATAAACAAAACTTACTTACCTACATATATAAAACTAAAGAAAAGCTACATGTTTGAGGTCTTTCAGTTTTATTAACTACAGAACACTGCTGTAATGTGAAATGATTAATTAAATGATAAGACAACAAAAACCATAGCTAACCGAAGAATAAAATTGCATTTATAGTCAAATTTAAATATATGCCAAAGTTTACTGCAATGGTGAATTTCTCTTTTTATTAATTTGTTTACTGCACTTTACAGATGCTTACAAGTTCACAATCGTATGACAAATAAAAATAAATTGGTAAAGAAAAGGTCCAAATCACGTTTCAGTTGCATATCTGATATTAAAAATGTCTTTGTGATTTTTTATACACTAGTACATTGCTTTTGAATTGAGTTGAATGTTTCTTCAATTAACCACATATCACATGCATAATTACATAACTTTTCTTGTAGCAAAGATTCCACTTATTATTCGAAATTTCGCAGGTTTTAGATATGTTTTCATTCACACAAGATAACAAGACCCCTGTATATCTAAGAATTTCTGCTGGAATTTTACTAGAACACTAGAATATTTCTGTTTGTATTGTGTTGTTAATTTATTTAAGTTCCTATTGCAAACCACACAAGACTTTTTTCTTCACCTAAAACAAAGTAGATTGCATACAATTAAAATATTCATATTGGAGATCCAAATATTATCTTACCAGAGTGAAAAAGGGCATGTTTATCGGTTAGTTTCTTTAAATTAAATCTATGAATCACGAGTTTATGAGCATGACATGTTGTTTGTTATTGTTTTGGGTTTGAATTCAGCGTCCTATCTAACCTCACATTCGAGATCGACAATAGCCGTCTATTTTACCGACACGAAATCGATCATGCGCGAAGCGTAAGTTATGCTCCTCCCAAGACTCTTGTGAATCAATTCAGGACATGCTTCAAAACTGATCTGACGTCAGGATTTATGACGTAACGATCAACGCTCGGTTTACAGACTATACCATCACAGACGCGACCCCGCGCGTGCTATCCCCTCCCAAGCAATATCCACGTGTTCCGGGCGAACGATATATATATCATATGTAAACACAGATGTACATATTTATATGTATTATTGTGTGCAATTATGTAAATATCTCTCAGCTAGCATCCAATGCTAATCTAATGTACATAGATGTATATAATGTATATATTTTATGTTACATGTTGTGCCGTTTTGTAGCGTGTATTGACAATGCAGGTTTTTTGAATGCTTTTTCCTGCTATAAACTAGCTTGATCACAATGTAAACTCATACAATCAGATCAATACAGCCTTTAGGCAAACACGCAATATAAATTGATTGAAGGGGCAACCCATGTAATCACATAGCCAATGTTACTGCTGATTAGCGAGTCGTTATAAGGGTTGACACCTGCCCATAAGTCGTAAGGTGTTTAGTTCGTGTGTGTGTGTCGCGCAAAACAAGTGCGATCAGAAATACGCGTTACGAGAACACTAGGGACACAATTTGATGACTAGCTTTTAAGTATTTAAATGTCAAAGATGCACAATAAATGATATTCGATTCGATTCGGAATAAACTTATATTCTGTTACAACGTTTCAAAAACACCGCAAAAACGTAACATTTTCTTTACAAACACGTTATCATTAAACGTAATATTTACGTTAAACACTAACATTATTATAACGTTTTCATTGCAGCACATTTTAACGCAGATAACGTAGCATCTATGTTACCAAGATGAAACAAAAACATGCCTGCATTGTTAAATATAACATTTATGTGTCTGTTGTTGACCTGTCCAAAAGTAATTATTTTTACATTTAATGGCAGCTGTTCTAAAATCAGTTTTAGTGCCGATATTTTCAACACCGGTTGCCGATAACTAGAGATTAAACTCTTGTTAACTCACGTTGAAAAGATCGGCACTAAAACTTGTTTTAAAATAACTGTCAGTAATGTAATTTATATGTGTATACGTGAAATGAACAATCCTGCTATACGACACAAAAATAAGTGGAAAAATAAAAACTCTCTCTCTCGCTCCCTCTCTCTCGATTTGATCTTATATCTCTTACCAAACACGCTGAACGCAGGGATGTTATTCAAATACCGAAGAATATTTTTTAAGCGATAAAGGTCTTCACCAAAGACATATTTTTTTATATGTCTTTGGTCTTCACCCTTCTGCGGTACGGCTAATCTGGTGCTAACACATTTTATTTTTTCGGGTTTATGGTACTAGATTAGCCTTGGAACAACAGAGAAAAGACCTTTTCTATTTAAAAAACAATATTATTTTCTGCTCGATTGTTTCGCATAACTATCAGACTTTAAATAATATTTCAAGTCTCCTTAGAATAACTAAGCTTTTAAGTGGTTCATAAAATGCATAATCACATTAGAATGCATTTCTATATTTAGAATTATTACACATGCCCATTTTAAACAATTAAGCAAGTGGTTATGCTGTCATCTGTAAACAAGGGAAAACGCATAGCCCCCCGCTCGCTACGGGTGCGCAGCCAACAAAAACTAACCCAAGGCATGCCCAAAATCAGTTACTGGCTTTTTTTACATTTTTCAAATTTCATAAATTGCATCTAACTATATCCATTAATTGCCACTTTGCACATAGAACGAAAAAAATATTTAAATCTATAAATACAAATTTACAAATATTTTTATTCATTATTATTGGTCCAAAAGAACTAAAAAAGCATCAAAATGCATGCAGAAATGATTTTTTAAAAATTGCATACGAGCACGAGTTTTCGAACAAATTATTATAAATTAAAATAAGAAAAATTTGTTACCAAATTCAAGATAAGGAAGTCGAAGTATTGTTACTATATAAATAAAACATTGCTTAAAATAATGCTTATTTTACATTACTAGTGTGGTAATATGTAAGTACATTGGTGTTGTAATATACTATGTACCGAACTATCGAATTATTAGTACTGCGTGAAAGTGTACAGGGTATCTCGTTTATTATGAGATGACACCTTATTTCAGAATCTACGGGGGTACCAAAAAACGTTTGATACAAAAGTTGTTTGGATTTACTTGAACTTTTAAAATATTATATTTTTATATATACAGGGTGTTTGTGTTTTCGTGGACAAGTGTCAACTTCCTTATTTTACATAGAATACCCTGTATATTAAGGTATTTTTGAATTTCTCTGACAATTCTAGATATAGAAGTGAAATAAAAGTCTTGTAGTCTTCCTCCACTTAATTTATTGCGCAATTTAGCTCAGGTAGCTCGACATGTTTCGAACATATAAATGTTCATCATCAGGAGAGCAGAGCTCAGGTCCGAAGAGCACAGTAAGAAGGGGAAAATTCAACCCTTAGGAGAAAAGTATCATCTTATCATCTAGAATTAAGTGTAGGAGGAAGAAAAGAAGAAAATTCGCTAAAATACATGTTACAGTTAAAACCTAAATTTAAACTTAAAAGATATTGTGCCACATAGGGCTTTAATTATTTATTTTTCTTCCTTTTGGAGAACATCTAATTGATTTGGAAGGATTTTTTCAATTTAAATCTAAAGTAACGAAACCAGACTTGTCACGTTGATGGCCACGATTGAAAATTTCAACTAGAGAGTCGCCGGTCTCGGTCTTGTAAATGAGCTCGAAAAGCCTCTAGTGCGGTATTTAGATCCCGATTAATCGGTCGTGTGAAAACACAAACTAGGCTCAACACAACATCCCCCAAGAAGGGTAGTATAAAAATTAATACTAAAAGCTGAGTCACTATTACTGCACTTAAAGGAAAAAGCTTCTCTTCTCACCGAAGGGTATTTCTAGAATAAAGAAATCATCATCGGTTCAGTTAATTTGCCTTTCTCCTTCCACGAGATTAGAGAACTACGTTAGATCAGCAAGAAGGGAGGAGCTGAAAAATGCCAAGTGATGCGATACGAGGAATACTAAGATAATAAACGACTTAATTCTCATTTATTATGGTATTAACGCGCACCTCTAGGTACTGCTATGGCACTGGCCCCGAGGGTAGAACTAGCAGGTGACTTGGTGATAGAATTGGCTGTGGTGTAGCCCGGAAATAGGTTTGGCCCAGAGATAGGACTGGCCCGAAGAAAGGACTGGCCCGGAGATAGGACCCTCGCTTTTGACGGAGGGTGGCTAGAGAGTCGACGGTCTCGGTCTTGTAAATGAGCTCGAAAAGCATCTAGTACAGTATTTAAATCCCGATTAATCGGTCGTATGAAAACACAAACTAGGCTCAACACAATAGTGTTGTAAGGGTAGTATAAAAATCAATACTAAACTGAGTCACTATTACTGCACTTAAAGCAAAAAGCTTCTCTTCTCACCGAAGGGTATTTCTAGAAGAAATAAATCGTCATCGGTTCAGTCAATTTGCCTTTCTCCTTCCACGAGATTAGAGAACTACGTCAGATCAGCAAGAAGGGAGGAGCTGAAAAATGCCAAGTGATTCGATACGAGGAATAATTCTAAGATAATAAACGACTTAATTCTCGTTTATTATGGTAGTAAAACGACGACGGGAGCCACAATTAATGAGCTGAAATTAAATTTTTCAAGAAATACTAGAAAATATTCCCCAACAAAACGATAAACTTTTAAAAATCTAAATCGACAGCAGCAATTATGGGAAATAGCCCATTCCTACCACCCAGTGATGCCAACAGTATCAAACGAATATTGCGAACATTGCAGCATGCCGCGCGGAAAGATCATATATTTATGGGAAAGATAAATATAAATATCTGAAACCAGCCGGTGCCTCAAGTTCTCAAAAGTTATGAAATATTTAATCCGAAAATAAAATATGAATTGACGGATCTAATGAAGCTTAAAAGCAGGTTTTATTAAAACAATTCTTAAAAATGTAGAACGGTTTGCTGGCCGTTCTACGGTAATGTAATATAATTTAAGCAAAGTTATACTAATAATATAATATCCTATTTTAGTGACTTGATCAAACCTAAGCGATCTGTGGTTTGCTTATCAACTAAAATAAATGTAGTCACAAAGTGCCTGAGGGCTACATAAGAGAAAGGGATGATCAAAATAGCTACTCAAGGCCACAACAGCGTTATGAAAGCTAATACAAATATATCGTTAACCTATATTTAGAATAAAATTAATTTACATTAATAAATGCGGCAACTTAAATTTACAATTAATTAACCGAAGAGTATTGACCTCTTTTCAATAATTCTTACCGCAAAATACAGCATTTTTTTGCTAAATGCAGCATATAAAATGAAATTTAAAAATATTTTACACTGGCCAAATCGGAATATTACAACCTTTCGTCGAGCGCAGCTGTTCTAGCAGATACAACAGTCTTTCTTTTGCATCGTGTATGGTAACCTATAGTGTTAAAATCCCGACTGCCTAGGTAGCCTTCTATTTTTAGACCAGCTATCGATACGTCCGTGGCAGTTTTTGTTAGAAGGTTTAATGTGCACGTGGCAAAGATTTCGATCTCTTGGGTACACTGCACCTGATTACGTTATAATTTACAAATTATAAATATGGCATAGCATAGAGAAGAACACTACCATTGGCTAGCGTTTTACATTTCTAGACACATTGTATGAGGCTACCTATGCGGTGGGGATTTTAACACTATAGGTTCCCATACATGATGCAAAAGAAAGACTGTTGTATCTGCTAGAACAGCTGCGTCCGACGAAAGGTTAATAACTTAATCGTCCCGGCTGGGGGTAATAATAAGTAGATGTATTGCCAGACAATACAGCTTGGAACCCCCCCCCCCCAACACACAGATAAAACAAAATTTGTAAATTATATTTGTACGACCCTGAGGAACAAAGAAGCGACGAACGACATCAATGATCTGAACAGCATAATTGTAAGCACGATAACGGAAGCAAAAGATGAGTTGTGCCCAAAAACTGGAAAAGAACAAAAAATCAGCGCAGAGATAAAAACAAAAATGGAATGGAGGAGAGCACTGAAGAGCGACAAAATTACAAACGGAGATATTATTAGGGAAATAAATAATGATATCTCAAAATCCATAAAGAGAGATATAAGGAGGTATAAGAACGCGAAAATAATACAGACAATTGAGGAAAACAAAAGCAGGAAAATAATGAAGAGGAAATTTTCAAATGAAAAAAAGGAGATTCTTAAACTGAAAAATGAAACCGGCAAAACAATAAACAGAGAAGAACTATTGAGAGTAGTGGAGAAATTCTATTAAATCCTTTACACCAACAAGTCCATCCTAGATGCAACAGCGTACGAAAAAGGAAAAGTCATCACACATCACTATAGAGGAAATATATGGGACAATTAGAAAGACTAAAAACAACAAAGCCCCAGGAGAAGATGGTATGACAGCAGACATGATAAAGATGAGTGGAAAGATACTAATACAAAGCATCCAAAGGCTTTTTAATCTTTGCCTCTGCAGTTAAAACATCTCAGATGAATGGAACAAATCAATAATGATTCTTATACACAAAAAAGGCGATAAAACGGATCTTGAGAATTATAGGCCTATTAGCCTCCTTAGCCACCTGTATAAACTCTATATCCGAATCCTTGCAAATAGGTTGAATACTAAACTAGATTTTTACCAATCTCGGGAACAGGCTGGCTTTCGCTCCGGATATGTCAGTGTCTGAAAACCTTAATATAGAAAACAATCGAGTATAACCGACCATTAGCTCTAATATTTGTCGATTTCCGTAAGGCTTTCGATACCGTATTCGCTATGTGCGTTACACGACGCGACATCTGGTGGTACAAAATGTGGCGAATTTCTTGGCTACGCAACACGTCAAACAACAACAACAAGTACATCGGAAACGATTGGAAATTCAAGAAAAAATTTTGATTTTAGTGCAATATAATTAGTTCTGCAGATAATACGTTGATATATGAGAATATTTATCGATTCGACTGAAAAAAGCCAAGTTCGATATTGAATTTTGTGTGTATTCAGCAAAACTTCGTAGGTTATGAAAGCGTAAACATGAGAATATCATAATAACAAAAATAGCATTGTGAAATTGATACGATTAAAAATTCGATTCATGAAGTTTTACTGAAATTACTTTAGAATGAATGGTAGACAAACTGAAATTAAGTTATTAAATATATTTTTCGGGAATATTAGTGCTGTCCATTGCACTAATCATAAGAACCGGCTTCGAAAATATAACACAGGTGATTCAGTCTTATTTTGTGAA